>SSNP01000172.1:360659-434181 GCA_006937955.1 Pachypanchax playfairii | reverse complement strand
ACAGCTAGAACCCTCTACAGGAGATCCTTCCCGTTCACAGCTAGAACCCACTAGAAACAAACTGTGGGCTCATCCTTCTTTAACTTTTGTTTCAAGCCTCTCTGGATGGAACTTCTTGATCATGGAAACATGTTCCACAAAGTTCTCTACTTACTCTTGTTGAGTTTCAAGCCAATAAAATTAAGAGAGCTGTAGCTATTTACTCAGTACGATGTTTCTGATGAAATACACATTGACCCCGCCCTTTGAGTTATACTTCCCTACCAATTTGTGACTGACTGGCTGTTGCTTCCAGTCAGTTATAAATACCAGTAACAGTTGACCATGGAACATTTATTAGCAGGAAAAATTCCTGAACAGACTTTTTGGATAGTCACCAGTAAAACTCACCAAGCTCCTGGGAGCAACTCATTCCCTCACAAATGTTTGTAATAGCAGTCTGCTTGATTTTATACAGCCATGTGGCCATGGAAATGTATGGAACACTCGATTCATATTCTTTGGTGGATTTGATTTTAAAGACATTAAATCCATGACTGTCAAGTTTGTGATGAAAAACAAGACACACAAGTGGGCAAACACACAACATGTGGCAGGAAAAACAAAAAGGCAGTACGGAACATAAAGAAATGACAAGAATCTGACAAAGAACAGAGGAACTGTGCACAATAAATAATCAGAGGTTTAATTACAGTGGGAACGTGTGTCATTGAACTGTAGTTAAATTTTATGCTTTTTAGTTTGTTTTACTACATGATTACATTTTATTGTGTGTTAAATGAAAAGGGTGGGTGGGTAAATGAGCTGTAATTGGTTAGGGAAGAGCTCTATTTGCAGGAGAAAGTTGGTGTGCACGATGTGGTTCTGGATTTCACATGTAAGAGGTTCTTGCTGTTTTTCCCAGATAAAAAGGCTGTCATGCACCCCAACAGGCAGGCAGTTGAACATTTGTGTGAGAAAAAAGCCAGTTGAAAAGGCATCATTTAAAGCTGAATTAGGGTCTTTTATGCTGATGCTACACTGTCAACATAGTCTACGAAATCTCTTGCACAGCTCTTCCCTCCCTTTCCTGCCATTTTCCCTCAGTTCCACTTCACTTGTTCTAATTCCAGAGACCTGCTGGGTCTTGTTTGGATTTGGAGAAGGCTTGGTTTCAAAGGGTAATTGACACCTTACCTGTAATTTTGTGGTTTCATTCCACCTGCCTTTGATGTCTAGGTCTTGGTTGAGGTTGGGATTAAAAAAAAGGAAGAGATGCTGTTGTGCTGCAGCATGCTCCATGGTGAGTTTCTTCCAGTTAGACTGAATGTTTTTCTGAACATGAATAAGAAAGAATTTGGGAGTGGAGAGTATTTTCTTGTGTATGGTGACAAATAAGCCAACAGTATATTTACTAGACAAGAACAAATGTGAGATGACCAAGGGGCAAAGATGGTGAAATTTCCAGTTACATCACATGATATATTTAAAAGTTTTGTAGTGGATTGTATGTAATCATATATAAATAACAATTGTTTTTATACTCATCTAAGGTGTTACTACCCAACATAGACACCAGCTCCCAAAGACCCTGAACAGAAACAAGCAAGTACAGAAAATGACTGAATGACTGTTTTTGTCATTGAAATTAATGTATATTCTTTAATCATTAACTAAAGGAGACTGAATATTCTAGTCATTTTCCTTTATCAGTGTATTTTCTGTAGTTTTTATCTATATACATGAGAAAAAGTAGTTACACAATACACACAGAGTATGCAGAAAATTTGTGCCAATTCTTCCACTGGTTTCTGAACCGTCATGCACACAAGACACTGCAATGGAAAAGAAAAGATGCTATAGATTATAGTGTTATTTGTTAAAGAGGTCATTTCATACAAATTTCAGGACTTTGTGGTTATTGCTTAAGTATTAACCCGTAATATGAAACATTTTATATCTAAAAAACATCAGGAAACACTGATTAACAGATCTTTCAATATGTCTGCGTTAAAATATGGGTGGTTCCGGCTCCTTCCGTCAGGCTGCTTCGTCAGCAGCTCGTTCATATTCATTGTTCGAATTTGCTGGACTCTGATTGGCTAACAAACTAGCCTATGAGAGCAAAGAATACTGTTTCCTGCCCCGCTGCGCATGGCAACACCAGACGTCATCTCTTCCTGTTTGCTACGTTATGCTAACAGCTTTTAGCCAGCAGCATGCTAGGCGTGGTTTCAACTGCGGGTGCTGCCAAAAACTAACGAACAAGCTGTGATGAAAGAGATACAGGCCGTTTGGACTCTGGAAAACTTGGGTGTTATCACCACCTGTGTAGTTTGAGAGATAAACACTGAAAGAGAAGTTGTTGACCTGTTTTCACACCCACTATGAAGGTAAGAACACCTGTGGAGCTAAAATATTCAACAGAAACCTCAGAAAAAACGTTTTTAATGGAAGGGCCTCTTTAAGAAAAATTAAGCTGTCCATAACATTTGTATCATTGCTTGATAGATGGATAGATGTTTGTTATTATTAATATGCAAGTTTATTTATTATTTTTGATTCCAGTCAACATTTTGTCAAGATATTATTTAGATGTTTTTATTTACTTTGTACTTGTATGTATGAAATATCATGATGTTGAGTTGCATGTGGTGGATCTCTTTCCCTTCTGCAATGCTTAATGTGTCTCTCCCATTCGGTAGATTAAACAAGAGGCCACAACAACCAAAATGCAGTTCTTATTCATTATGAACATCATATTTCATGAAAAACACTTTTATTTTTTATGAAAATCCAGATTTGTCAGATTATATTTACTTATAAACTTAATCCGCAACTTTTTTAGCTTCGCACTGGATTTCTTTTTATGTTTGAACTTCCATACTTATATGAGTTTTTAAAATCTTATAGGGCTCTAAAGACACATGCAAATGTTTGCATATGAAATTAATGTCAGTTTCACAACTGTGCGGATCAGCTGAAGATGGAACTACGAGGTTATTGCATTGGGGGGGCTAACAAATGAAGAATTTTTAGATCCAAGTGTTCTGGGAAGTTGCATGTAGTTGTCTTGCAACTTGCAAGTAATGCAACAAGAAAGTGCAGTTTAGAGTCATAATGTCCTGCTGTGTTGTAAACAGACACAAATACAGGCAGGACACGAGGACTAGATGTGAAAAAACTTTACTAAGGACTGAAAGGACAGCAAATAAATTACAAAATCTGATAGCAAAACTCAGGAGTTCAAGGAGGACAGCGAACACAAAAACAAGCAGGAGTACGATCCAACAATAACTGACTGTACCAGGGAGCTGTTTACCAGGGAGAGTTGATTACTACTGTAGAATGGGCAGCAGCTGGTGGCGGAGAAAATACACAGCAGGTGTGAGTATGAACATGAGACAAGAAGGAAAACAACAAATTGTGATATGGAGAACCAAAACACAGGAATTGACAAGTAAACTAATCACAGAACCACAGAGAAAATACTGATAATAATGATATTGAACTTTGAAAAGTGAAAAGAATATAACTGAACACAGAAAACGAATCCAAATGAAAATAAGGAAAAATCTGACTGAGATTAAAATCAAAATGATCAAACAGCATAAAATCAGAAATCCTAAACTCAAATAACAAATTCCGAAACCCTTAAAAAGAACCAAAGTAAACTAAAAGTATAAAAGATCTGCAACGTAAAAAGTGAAAAACAAAAGCACAGGCAGTAAATCAAAATAAACACAAGGAGTGTGACTAAGAACCCGAACAAAACTGTACTTGAAACCCAAAACTCCATTAAATCTGAACATGGTCCATTAACCTAGAATTTTAACTAATTGTTTTTTGGATTTCCAAACATTTCAAAGCCTTATATAAATATCATGTATTTTTTTTGTCATGATTTTCTAAAGATTTAGTAGGTCCTATAAAGCCAAATTCATGACACAAAAATAGCATTTTTCTATAACTGACTGATTATACTTGTCTAGAACTGGGTGGGTCAGATTCTACATTTCTTTTATTTCTTTTAAAAGTGTTGCAAACATGTCAGGTTAGCACAGGAGAGCTGCTTCTTGCAAGTTAGTGAGGGAGGTTATACCTGCAATTCCAAACAAGGAGCAATGAGTGATGAAAGGGGAATGACAGGAAAATTGTACTTGTGCAACCATGAGTCATTACAAATAACCCTTTAAAAAGCACCCCTCTACTGTAATTACATCCTATGTGATGCTCTATTATGGGGTGTTTTATTACCTTCTATCACTTTGCAGTGCCTCCTTTGGCAGATGTAGACCTCACACTGACTAACAAAACTTGGAAGGTTTTCTGTTTGATGACTAAAGTAGAAACAAAAAAAAAAATAGCTGTGATATCAAGAGAGATTACGTAATGGGTGGCTGTGTAGTTGCAAAACAATAACCGTCAATATGTTTAGCATGCATACAAAATAAAAATATACTCCAATAAAAGATATTTAAACTAATACTATTATAAAGGATTATACAAACATTTATTTGAATAAGACATGCTAAGATTTAATAAAATTAGTTAAGAATAAAGAAGTATGTTTGGTCACAGTCTTTTCCAAAGCTAGTAAAGATATGGATTAACAAAATCACTTTTTTAACAGTCTGCTAAGAAATATATTCCATGCTAACATTAAAAAATTTACTTTACAACATTGAGGTGGCATTTGTAGATTAACTTAGTCTACGTCATCTATAAAAGATGGTCATGGTCAAGGCTTACCACAATGGTAGACTATTAATTTTCCCAAAGGGCAACATAAGTAATTGTAACTGTTATGGAGGGAAGGCCAGTAGACTGAACTTAATTTTAAAAACGATAAATTGGATAATAGATTTAAAAGAATTTGGATGCTCTGCTAATAAACAGACATGGCAAATGAACAAATAAAACATTACCCACTATACAGGCAATAGAAAATTCATATCCATGCATAATATACATATTTTTTAACAGTGGAAAAAAGTACAGATTTAAAAAAGCCTTGCTGCTTCGCCTCTGATAAGCATAGACAAACCTCGTTGGTCAAGGTAATCTATTGTGTTTATTCTGCCAAATGACACTTTATGACCTATAAAAAGAGATTTTTTATAACACCAACCTTTAACTTAAACTTATGTAAATAAGTACTTTGATTTCCTTTTTTAAAGAGGCCCTTCCATTAAAAACTGTTTTTCTGAGGTTTCTGTTGAATATTTTAGCTCCACAGGTGTTCTTACCTTCATAGTGGGTGTAAAAACAGGTCAACAACGTCTCTTTCAGTTTTTTATCTCTCAAACTACGCAGGTGGTGATAAAACCCGAGTTCTCCCGATTCCGAACGGCCTGTATCTGTTTCATCACAACTCCTTTGTTCGTTAGTATTCGGCATCTCCCCCAGTTGAAACCACGCCTAGCATGCTGCTGGCTAAAAGCTGTAGCATAAGACGCAGCAAACAGGAAGACACGATGTCTGCTGTTGCCATTCACAGCGGGGCAGGAAACAGTATTCTTTGCTCTCATAGACAAGTTTGTTAGCCAATCAGAGTCCAGCAAATTTGAATAATGAATATGAACGAGCTGCTGACGAAGCCTGACGGAAGGAACCGGAACCACCCGAATTTTAACGCAGACAGATTGAAAGGTCTGTTAATCAGTGTTTCCTGACGTTTTTTAGATATAAAATGTTTCATATTACAGGTTAATACTTAAGAAATAATCACAAAGTCCTGAAATTTGTATGAAATGGTCTCTTTAAAATGACAGTCTTTATCAGTCTTAATCATTTTGGAATTGGCAAACCCATTAAATCCAATTTTAAACTTGTATCATTACAATGTTGTTGGGATTGAAGCACATCTCTAGTTTTTTTTATTGAAATGAATCTAAGTGTCTATTTCAGATTTGTGAAAGCAGCATTTCAAAAACTGTGAGTAAACATTCCTTGGATGAAATCCCCAAGTTTTGTAATTTGAGTTAAGGTCTTTTGGAAGCCTAAACTGCCATTTTGCTTCCAGACATACATTTTTGAGAAAACCTGATCTGATTTGGAGAGATGGCATCCATCCCACTTTGGATGGTGCAACTGGTCTTTCTAGTAATGACTAAATTTATTTGTTCTCCCAACATAAAAGCCTAAAATATTATTGAATCTTGCCAAATAACGACATTATTTATATAACTATTTAACCTAGTTGTGCAAAAAAGCCTGCACGACTTAATAAATATAGAATTAGAAAAATTACAAACCAATAGGATACACTAGTGAACATTTGTTCAATCAGAACAAATGTTTATTTTTTTAGATTAATAAATATAGAAAATTGCATTTGTTCAATTTAAAAATAAACTGTACTGTATTTTAATTGCAAATTGTATTTAAAATTGAGCCAAACTTGTGGACATCTACAATTATTCTCCTGATGTTTTGGTTGATTTCTCTTGATTCTCTCATGTCAAAGAAAGAGGTTCTGTGTTATGGATGTGCTTAAATATGCATCTACAGGTGTGTCACTAGAAATCAGAAGCTTCTTAAACTCAGAGTGGAATCATCTGGAGTTTTATTTTTGGCATTGACTTTGATGAAAGTGTTAAATATGAGACAACTCTCTCTTTATTCTGACATTTAAAGGGACTGTATCATGCTATTTTACAGTTTTCAACGTCTGGGATCGGCACATATATGATAAAACCTTACTGTTTGAGTTATATTCCCTTCATTTGTCCTGAAATATAACTTCTATTCTCGAGTTATTCTGTGACCAGGAAGTAAAAACGCTCGGTTTACCTAAAACCCCGCCTCCCAAATGTGAGTTCGATTTTTTTTTCTGTTTAGAAACACTAAATAAACTTCTGTAACTCTCGCAGCCAAATGCGCATTTTCGACAAGAATTTTTTAGAATGAAATACAACGAAATGGAGGTGCTAATTTGTTAGAGGACGCTCGGTGGTGAGGAGCATCTGGAGGGAAGGACGGTCCACTAGCGACTGGATGCGTGCTGACCCGGGAGATGACATCAAGACTGGGATCGGACGGGTGAAGTGAGACAGGTCGTAGGCGAGGAGCAGGTTTCTGGAGGCAGCGACAGTAGTCGCTGACTGCGAGACCAGCAGCCAAGAACGAGGCAGAGAGACAGATCGACCGGGACAGGTCTGAGGTCTGAGGCTGGATTAATGAGGCGGTTAAACTGCAGCACGGAGGCTAACAGGAGCTCCGTGAGGTGAGGGTGAGTGACTGTGTCTTTTATCCGGTGGTGGGACGGGCTGCGGTGACGTGGAGCTCAGCTGTAAAGCTGGATTCATACTGACATGTGATTAGCAGGGTCGAGTTGATAAGTCTTTATTAGCAGCTCATGCTAATAAAGAGCAGCAGGTGGTTGAAGTGTGGGAACTCTGGGCTGTAGGTTAGACATCTGCTGTGATGAGCTCCTGACAAATTGTTTCGGACTCTCGCAGCTCGCCTCGTACCTACTACAGGGGCAGCAGGGATTGGTCAGGACAGTGTGACGTAGAGGGGCTCAATTCAGCCGTTTTACATGAGCGAGTAAAGCAGCTGCTCAGAGCGCAGGTTTCAGGAGGATTACTCGGGAATGCACGAATTAAGCCAAAAACCACTCTGGAGGTCTTTTAAATAAAGAAATAGCATCACAACATGGTTAAAAGCTCCAAAAAGTTGATTTTTCATGATACAGGACCTTTAACTTTTATTTATTTACCTAGAACAAAATGTTTACTCTAAATTAATGCATAACAGTAATAAAAACATTTTTGAGTTTTTTTTCTTCCTGAAGTGAATGCAAATATCTGGATGTGAATATACTGCTGCTCGAAATTTCTCTTGTTTTGCATAGAACTATAATGAATGAGATATAAATCATAATATATAACATTTATCATAGTTTTTTCGTTGAAAGAAGCCACTATGTCCATTGTTCTACATAAGTTTAACTGAAACTGATTTAGAGAGTTTGTTATTTAGTCATGGGGGGTTAGCAACTGAAAATATGAAATAAACGGTAAGATAAAAAAAACAGTAGCCTATTGTTGTTCTGCTATTCATTTAGCTATTTGTTGATTAGCCCCAGCAGAGCTAGCAAAAATATAAAGAGCAAGACACATAATATGTGTCAAGTGAGCAGCGTGACATTAATCTTTGTGATACGTCGTCATATTTAAATTATTTGTACAATATGAGTGATTTCTTTGGTACCTGCAACTTCATCTGGATCTGTAATGTAGGTTCATTGTTCAATTTCTGTTGTGTTCCACAGTTATTTACTCTGACCCAGTAATATTTCCATTCACTTTTACACTTCTTAGCTGATCTTACGAGAGTTGCCTTTATTTTAAGTACATTTTTTTTACAAAATGGTCTTGTAGTTGCTGAGATGTATTCACTTTATTTGGGGCATGTTATTTTGGAGCAGATGCCTCAAAAAGAAGCTCAAGGCTTAACCGCTAGCTGTCATTCATCCAACAAAAAACATTTTTACAATCAGATTTCCTCTGTGGTTTCTTCCATCTGCAGCTCATGAGTAAAGTTAAGACTTGCACACGTTAGATAGGTTTGAAACAATAATTCATGCTTTTATTACATCCTGCCTCAATTACTGTAATTCTATATATGTTAGTTTTAATTAACCATCCTTCCAGTGCCTGAAGACTGTTCAGAATGTCCCAGCACACCATCTGACATCAAAGAAACAACCATATGACATCATCCTGAGCTTCCTGTACAGTTCTGGGTCCAATTCAAGATTGAACTATCTGCTGTCTTCAAGCTTAGACTGAATTGATCTTACTTTGTAAAACACCGTGTACAATGGGCTATTGAAACAAAGTTTGAGTTGAGAATGATTTTATTTTTGATATTGATATTTCTGTTTTTATAACATTGTGCCATTTTGGTTGTAGTCTGTAGCAGAGTCCAGTGTGAGTGTGTTTTTTATATCCATGACAATCTAATTTCCCCTTCGGGGATTAATAAAGCAAACCTTGAACCTTGAATTTACTGTTTTAGGCTGTATTCACACCTGATCACACCTCGGTTCAATTGGGGACTAAAATTGCAACATTGTTGCTGTTTTTAGTGAATGCGCCCTTAATGGACAGTTAAATGCAACTTCCTGGTTACTTTCCAATCCCACCATACCATATACTGTCCCTTAGGGTGCATTCACACCAGCTCTGTTTAGTCCGCTTGAATCAAACTCTAGTTCATTTGCACAGAAAGTCCGGTTCATTTGGGGAGGTGTGAACGGGCAACCAAACAATCGAACTCTAGTTCACCTAAAAACGTGGGTCTCGGTTCAATTGAAATGAACTCTGGTGATGTTCGATTGCATGTGTGAATGCAAACGAACCGAGACCGCACTAAAAGCAGGAAGTGGATTATATTGTGCAGCCGCCTCGTGTAGTTCTCTTTCTCGTTATCTGTTCATCCTGAGCTCATTGCTGCAGAATATTAATCTGGTACATTCACTAAACACAAAAGATCCCAAAACCACCAGAATCTGCTGCTACTCCAAGTTTTCCAAGTTTGTTTATGTGTCACTCTCCCGCAGCAGGGCCAGGAAGTGCAGTTAACGACAATAAAAAAGTAGTGAGAAAACTCTACAGCGCCACCACAGGCGGGGGTGTAATATGCTCCAAAGGTTATTTGGTTCGGTTCTTAGAGTGCAGTGTGAATCCAAACCACACCAACTAAAAACAGCAACAATGTTGCAACTTTGGTCCCCAATCGAACCGAGTCCACCGGACTATCAGGTGTGAATACAGCCTTATTTATTCCAGATGTGCCAGCCTGTTACAGATCAAATTTACATACAGTATCCACCAGAATGTGCATTTTTTTATTTGATTGGATTTATTTATTTATGCTTGTTTTCTTATTTTTAAACGAATAAAGGATTTAATAAGTCAATTGTTATAATTTCCTTTTTTACTATATTTGTAATTATTTCTTAATTTTAAAATCCTAGTTTGGTTATATGCTTTGATTTCATTTTTTTCATAAAAAATAACTGTTTAATGTAGCTTTATGTTTTTATACATAAGCGTAAACTGCCACATTGTTAATGGTGAAGATGAAAATCCATCCAGCACAAACAATGAGAAAAGAAATGGAGAAAAGGGGGAGAGAGATTCAGTTTGAGGGAAAAAATAAATGAATGAACAAATGAAACCTTATTAGTCATTTTGTGTTCAGCCCCACTGAGTATCCTGATTGTTCCTCTCTGCCCAGGCTATGAAGTAGTGCTTGGCACAGATCCAGTTTTCAATCCAAATTACCGCCTCTGTCTTGTACAAGAGGGCCAACAGGGTGAGAAGATCTTATTTTCTGCCCCCTCATCTAAGCTCCTTGCAGGGCCACTGCAGAGCTGACAGAGCGTCACGGATGGCCCCAGATTGCACCTGCAGTAGATTTCCAGTTCTCTTTTCTTTGGTTCTCACACATGAACAGAACCCATGAGACCATAACCCTTTTTTGCCTCTCTGTCAGTGTCAGTCAGGTGATCTATGACTCTCAAACTTCAGTAAATAATAACTGATTTTAGGTTATTGCACTAATTATTAAAGCAATACAAAATAAGTTTTACAACTTTAAGCTACAGTTTTAAAACTTGTCTAACTCACCAAAAAACATGTTCATCTTCATATCAGACACTCTGGACCCTCTGATGGCTTTACAATAAACTAAATAACTTCAGTAATTCAGGTCGCAGCAGGAAGTGGTGTTCTGGTGATTTATGCTGCCCTCAAGAAAAATGCCGCCATAGTACGAATTGACAACTTATTTCCTAATGAGATGTTATTAGACGTTTATACAGTATTCTTGTTTATGTTGAGTGTGTTCTGTTAATTATTTAAACATATTTTTATGATCCTTCCCTGATATTTTCTATATAAAAGCGCTCAGGGTCCTTATCGGCCATTGTTGGGTCCTTCTCCCCTGGGTGTGTCCAAACATTTGCCTGTTGCTCTGACAATGCAAAGAAAGTAAAAATAACATCATATTTAGTGTTTCTGTCCTGGGAGAATTTATTTGATAGGTAAAATATATTTATGGAAAAATATAGAAACAAAAATAAACAATAAATCTGTTTATTGAAGTCAAGACTGTAGAACGGCACATGTGTGCAGCACATCTCAACAGGTAGCATATTTCTGCAGAACACCGGTTTAAGCAACGGCCGTCTGAGACACGGCTGTAGAGAAGCTATTCAGTACTGCTTTAAAATAAAATCTTTGCATATTTGATCACAAAAATGACAAACATCACTTCAACTCTGTCTCAGGAGGTTGAATGTTGCACTGCATCAGGCAGTTACAACATTCTGCCCTGTCTCTACAAACTTAAATCCCAATTTACATTGTCTTGTTAGAAAAACTCAAACTATAGAATGTCCTTTAACTACAAAATATAAGTTACATTTAATGCATTTAATACAAAACATTTCTAGTAAAGAAATCCCTCTAGAGGAATAGAGTTACAGTTTGTGTCATGAATCTGATCATATCGTGTTGTGTCCTGTCAAGACATTCTCAGTTCTACCACAAGTTAAACATCTGTGATCACCTGATTCTCTGGTTCAACTCACCTGTCTTATCCCACATAAAAGATGCTTTAAATCTGCATCCAGATGCCAGATTGCTTGTTCACATCTTTCAGCAAGTATCCAGCATTTCTCTTGACATAGTATCTGTCTGATTATCACTGTACTGACTGTTTTTATGTTACCTGAACTTCCTGTTTGACTACTCCTCATTGGAACCTTCGCCTGTCTCGATCCAAAGGTTACTGACCTTTTCCTCTGTTCTGCTGACCATACCTGCTCCTACCTGTCATTGTAAGTCCCAGTCTGTTATAGTTAAAGGTCACAGAGGTATTTAACTAATAATTGTCTCATTGAATTTGGATTCTGTTCTTTTTAAAAGGATAACCTGTGTTTTGACCGTGGACTGTCTGTTTGATTCCACATACGCATGTTTCATCCTATGATCATGATGTCATCGTTGTAATACTTGTTGTTAGTTTTTTTCCCCAAGTTCTTTGAGTTAACACTTACTGTACCTCCTACACCATAATTTATCTTTTCCCTGCTTCTCCTGCTACGTCACCTGAAAAAAAAAAGAATCAAACGTACCTGCTTTGTTCACACTGATGTTCTTTCTGTCAACCATCCCTGAATCTCTTCCTCCCTTCACACACATCCTGGAATGAGATGGTAACAATCAGTTCACAACCTGAACTAATGTCTCATCTCTTTGTCAGAGTGACGATTCGAGGAATTCTCCCTTTGCTGGTCTCCAACAAGGAGCTTCTACACTGCAACCTTTTAATAAATCTTTCTAAATGCCACATGAGTCCAGTCTAAAACCAAAACATTTCATGTGACACAGAACGAAAAGGAATGATCATAAATGCAACACTGCTCGTATTCAACCACATAAAACTGAGATGTTTTATGGATAATAATTATTATAATTGATACTTTATTGATCCTTCTTGGGGAAATTATTTCTCTGCGTTTGACCCATCCATGAGGAGCAGTCATTTTGTACGGAATCTGGGGGCCAGTTTCAGGGTTCAATATCTTGCACAAGGAATCACCAGCAGTCACTGAGTGAGAGACAGGAGACAGGCCCACATAGAGACAACCTGCCATTTACACACCAAGTTCAAGTTAAAGTTTATTTATAAATCACCAGTTCATAACAAAGTAATTTCAAGGCAATTATCAACCAATTAGAATTAAAACATTTCCTATCTAAGGAACCAGCTGATTGGGTATCAATTTAGAGTCATCAGATAACCCTAAAAACTACATCATCACCAGCTTCCCTCCCCCCCGCTAAATTTCTGGCTAATTTTTTCACCTACAATAAATGTTTAAAACAAAACAACAACAAAAGGAACTGTTTAAACAAAGTTATTATTATTAGTTATGAATGGTGGGTGGCTTCCTGAGGCTGTGCGGTTTGTTTCAGTCTTGCCTCAGGGTTGGAGTTGTGTTTACCTCATAACAAAAAATAACACAGTTTTAATAGTGTAGTGCTGTGTGAGCTGTAAACAGAACACACACAATTCACCTTTTTCTGTGTAAATCTGTGACAGCGTGAATGATTTGAAATTGATAACCTAACCTTCTGGTCACCACTAAGCTAATATTTGTAAGTAGAAGACAGTTATAAAATGCAGACTGTATTTTCCTTGAACAGGTTACTATTCTTAATTTTATACATAAGGCATTTAGAAATACTGTTTATTTCTAACTAATTATTAGTGTTTATTTGTTTAATCAGATGAATAATTCTTGTTCCTTGTTCTGTTTGAGATTCTACAGTTATCAACAGTTATGTTGAACTTATCATGGAGAGGTGTAAAAAGAAAAAAAAGATGGTTTATTTAAACTGTTTCCAGAAGGAGAAGCTTAATCAGTGACATCAGTGACACATTACTGCACCTATACCAACATTTCCGTACACAAAGGAATATCTGTTATCATCAAACAAAATCAAAGCCAGTCAAAGACATTCCAGATACACTTGGAAGTGTTTAACATTGACAACATTGTTAGTTCACGGAATATGTAGGAATAGTAGTGACACAACAAATGTCTGAAATGATTTACTGCATTCATCACTGGCCAAAGTAGCCTCAAGCGATGCTGCCTGAACATTCCCTTTCTGAAATCTGTGAGTGTGACAAGAAAGCACCCACTTTTATTAATAATGGTCTCTGACACTGTGCTGCCTCCAGAGGCCCTTGGTTCAGATGTCAACCAGCCTCTAGAGTCCTACCACTAGCCAACACTGCCTCTAGAGCCCCCTTGTTGGTCAGGGCAACCTTCAGAATCCCAGCACTTTAACGTGCTGTCTCACCAACAAGTGAGCTTCCCGAGCCTAGGCAGAACTGAGAGCTGCAGTCAGCTGACTTTCAGAGTCTCCATGCTTTGCTGAGTGAAGCTTCAACAAACTCCCAATGTTTCCATCAGGCCAATCTCCAAAGGTGTCTGCCTGTCAACTTTTGCAGATGTCTCTCCTTAGTATAAGGAGTATAAGTGCCCAGCCAAGTTTCATACAGCATTAAGGATTTGGGGGACAGGTCTTGGTGGTAGGGTAAGGTGCATGTGAGTTGCCTCCTTCCCATTTACTCACTCCCCCCAGTCAACTTTACTTACAATATAAAGATGTAGGAGCAGTGGGAGCAGCTTTGGAGGTGGGGTGGATCCTGCTGTTTGCCATCCATGGGATCAACCACCTGGACTTCCATTTCCCATTTTTTCCCACACAAGTGCATTACTTGTGTCTCATACACACTACCCACCATCACAGCATGTGCACATGAATGGGTG
The DNA here is from genome assembly GCA_006937955.1 of Pachypanchax playfairii. Lineage (NCBI taxonomy): Eukaryota > Metazoa > Chordata > Actinopteri > Cyprinodontiformes > Aplocheilidae > Pachypanchax > Pachypanchax playfairii. The sequence continues at coordinate 419,837 of SSNP01000172.1, read as the reverse complement.
GGATGGGTTGTATGGTGCCCCATCCCAGTGGCCTCTGCTTTATGTTCTGAACTTACCGAGCATGGCTCTGGACTGGGCAGGCATCTAGTTGGGGCAGGCTGATTCCCAGTGTTACTGAGCCCTGGCGTGACCCTGTACTAGGATTCAGGAGTGGCATGATGGGATCTGAGGCTCCTTGGCCTGTGTACTCTTGGGGCACCCTCCTGCTAGGGGCAGGGGGTTCTCTGTGGTAGACATTCCTTCAGCATTGGGGCTAAGGTTACTTTCTGTGCGTGCCAGCTAACACTAATCTGCTTGGGCTGCTATGCTCCCTGATAAAGCTACATAAAACACTAACACACACTCATAGACACATGTACACTTAAACACGCAGGACTTTAGACACCTTGCTGCATGCTGAGTCTTGAATCTACTCACTGATTCTCACAGAGACCCTCCATATACGTACATTAAAACACATACCCGCAAATCCACATGCACACACACACATAACTGAATATTTTTTACATCAAAAACTCTTAGAGTTATATATAGTATCCCAATAATTGTTTTGAGCAAAAGATGAATTTTGATTATTTTGCTTTGCTTCCCCACCCAGTGTAAGTTTCAAATTCAAGTTCAAGTTTATTTATTTATAAAGCACCAGTTCATGACAAAGTAATTTCAAGGCACTTTACAGAAAAATCAAACAATTAATAATAAAACATTTTCTATCTAAGGAACCAGCCAATTGGGCTGAATTGTTAGTTCAGCACAATCCCCCATCCTGAGCAGCACGATTGGTGACAGTGGAAAGGAACAACTCCATTTTAACTGGAAGAAACCTCTAGCAGTACCTTGTTATTTAAATGTGTTTGTCTCGCTGCCTGTCCACCACACCTCTAAATCCAGATATGATCAGTCATGCCCTAAACCCAAATAGTATACTGTACATTATACAACAGAAGGAGTAAATTAAACTGCATCTGTTGTAGACACAACAAGCCACCCAGAGCCATAATTCTCTCTGCCAAACATATAAGAACAGGACCGTCATAAAAACAAGACAAACAAGCAAAAAAAAAAACATATCCCATATGATTAGATTCTTTACTGTTGTCTTCACCGTCAATGAATGCAAGCCACACTTAGTGTCTTTCATCGAGCTGGTAAACCTTAAGCTCCTATCTGGGTTCCAATTCTTACCTCACTGGTGGCAGAAACATCCATTCATCTAATTGTCTCCACTTATTCATGGTCAGGTGGTGTGGAAAATAGGTTCAAGGGGAAACTCAAACATCCCTCTACCCAGTAGCCCTCTCCAGCTCATCCTGGGGAGCCCCAAGACGTTTCAGGCATTTAGATTGTTTGATTTGTTTTAATGTAATTTTATATAAACTATTTTTATCTCACTGCAACATCAATTTTAGTTACTTTTTAAAGCCAGGAGAATTTCAGATAAATCAAAGCACCCTGTAGAAAAGTGGAGAAACTAAAAAAAGAGTCTGTTGCATATATGAACAGAGATTGTATGAAACAATATCAAGAATCAATTATACTGTTCACAAAAACAAAGGCTTAAAGGAATGTAGGAAGCATTACTTTTCTCTTTTTTTGCAGAAAAGTCCAACAACAGCAAAGGTCTGTTTAGCAATCAATGAATGATACATTCATTGATTCATCAAAATCAATACCCACTGAAAAAAATGTTTAGAACTTAAATGTTATGAATCAGAGACAATATTGAGAACTCCCAGTTCTGACCTGTCTGACTGCCTTTTTCCTTCTTACTGTATTTCAAGAAGCAGCACAGTTAAGTTATGCAACATGTGAACTTGATCTAACACTTGCTGCACTGTTTAAAAGTGTCCTTGACTGACTGGTATGTGAAATTACAGATATGGTAAATGCTTCCTTGCTGTCCAGAATGTTGGAGTGATCTTTCTAATCTATATTTGTTTTTTTGTTTGTTTGTTTGTTTGTTTTTTAATAATTTTTTTTGGGGGGAGTGGTAGTACAATAATCTGCACCTGCAATCTCTTGATCTTAGGTTCTGGATTTGTAAATGCATAAGAACAAGGAGACAAGGGGATGGTGTAAAAAGATTGAAGCAGCCAGGGAATTAGTTCATCTCTGTGGTGGAGAAAAATAGTTAATTATTTGATAGACGAAGAGTCTGGTGATGGATGAGCGGAAATAACAATACTTTTTTCTGTCTCATTCCACATCCTGAACAAAGAATGGAGATCGATGGTATCAACAGTGGAGCCAGGAAGTTGGCTGGACCAGATCAGGGTTTCATCTTGTCCAGGATAACAGGAGGAGGCAAGCCAAGAAATACGTATGTGCTCAGGTAACAGGTAAGTAATACTACTACTACTACTACTACTGTCATTTAGCAGACGCTTTTATCCAAAGCGACTTACATTGAGAGAACATACAAGCAAGAAATCAAAGAGAAGGAAACAATATAAGGAGGCGGACTGTCTGGAGTCCAGTTTAATTCCGACGCTGATGCATCAAGTGTATCAATTTTTTTTTTTTTTTGTAGAGATAAACTCCCAAATCGCTATCATAAATCATAAATCAATTCCTCATTAAGACTGAAAGTGTTCTTTAAAGAGGTGAGTCTTAAGTCTGCTCTTAAAAGTAGGTGCCGACTCTGAGGATCTTACCGAGTTTGGTAGGTCATTCCACCATCGGGGGACAACAGAGGAGAAGAGTTTGGAACATGATCTCATGCCACGTTGTGGTGGAAGCGCTAGGCGTCTTTCAGCGGCTGAGCGTAGCTGACGCGTGGGCATGTAGGTTTGGATGAAGGAGTGAAGGTAAGTAGGAGCTGTGTGTGTTAGAGTCTGGTAAGCCAGAAGCAGAGCTTTGTATTTGATGCGTGCTGCAACTGGAAGCCAGTGCAGTGAAATGAGCAGCGGAGTGACATGAGCCCTCTTGGGCTGGTTGAAGACCAGACGTGCTGCTGCGTTCTGAATCATCTGCAGAGGTTTAACCGAGGACGCCGGAAGACCGGCCAACAAAGAGTTGCAGTAGTCGATCCGGGACAAGACCAGGGCCTGGACCAGAAGCTGTGTGGTGTGGTCTGTGAGGAAGGCTCTGATTTTCCTGATGTTGTAAAGCGCGAATCGACATGAGCGAGCTACGGAGTTAACCTGCTCCTTGAAGGACAGCTGGTTGTCCAGTATGACACCAAGGTTTCTGGCGGAGGTTGTGGGGATCAGCGTGATGGAGTCAAGCTGCACGCTTATCTGAGGAGGTAAGGAGTTACTGGCAGGACAGACAATGAGGTCAGTTTTGGACAGATTAAGCTGAAGGTGGCGATCCCTCATCCACGCCGAGATATCTGAGAGGTAGGCAGATATCCGCATTGAGACGGAGGTATCGTCTGGAGGGAAGGAGAGGAGGAGCTGAGTGTCGTCAGCGTAGCAATGGTAGGAGAAGCCATGGGAGCGAATGATCTCGCCTAATGAGGTGGTGTATAAAGAGAAGAGGAGAGGATGAGTGATATCAAGAGGTAAAATCAATTGGTTAGAGGTGACATTATACACTCACTGGATAAAGGCAAACCTCGGTTGGTTGGTTGAATAAAATTCTTAAATTACTTAAAGAGCCCATTTCATACAAATTTCAGGACTTTGTGGTTATTTCTTAAGTATTAACCTGTAATATGGAACATTTTATATATAAAAAACTTCAGGAAACACTTATTAACAGACCTTTCAATCTGTCTGCCGCAAAACTTAGCTGGCTCCGTCAGGTTTTAGGCAGCAGCTCATTAATATTCATTATTCGAATTTGCTGGACTCAGATTGGCTAACAAACTAGCCATTAGCAAAACAAATCAGAGCCGGGCAGGGGGGCGGAGCAAATGACCGGGCCCTTAGATGATGAGTTTTACCCACAATGCACTTGGATGCAATATCGGTGGTTAACTTGTAAATTTGCACGTCATAAAACTCTGTGTGAAAGTGAAAATAAAGCCAGTCATGCAGCACAATGTTTTATATATTTTACACCAACTACATCACTAAAGTCAGTCTTTCTTGTAAAGATTTTACAACCATGACTCAGACCTGACTGAGTAAACTATATAAACCCTGCATAAATCAGCAATTTGCACAGTTTGTAAAACCTAACCCAGACTCTATGCTCCTCTGAGATTGAGTTGTAAAAGGTCCCGTGTTCTCGCCCATCTTCACCAGTTTTGTTTAGTTGTGGAAGAGGCCCATCTCTCATGTCATACCTCTAAGACGGGCCCATCTAATGTCTGGGCCCCTCCTGAAGCCCCACCACTAAAACTAACCTATGAAAGCAAGGCATATTGTTTCCTGCCCCGCTGCGCATGGCAACAGTACACATATTTTCTTCCTGTTTGCTACGTCTTTATGCTACAGCTTTTAGCCAGCAGCATGCTAGGCGTGGTTTCAACTGCGAGAGTTGATGAATACTAACGAGCAAAGGAGTTGTGACGAAACAAATACTGGACTCGGGAGAACTCGGGTTTTATCACCACCTGCGTAGTTTGAGAGATTAAAACTGAAAGAGAAGTTGTTGACCTGTTTTCACACCCACTGTGAAGGTAAGAACACCTGTGGAGCTAAAATATTCAACAGAAACCTCAGAAAAACCGATTTTAATGGAATGGCCTATAAGAGTGCGAGGTCTATATTTTAGTCTGCGGCCTATCGCCAGGTCGTAACATAAATTGCAGGCTTTTCCAAGATGTTTTGAGTTTGTAGTTAAGACAGAACTTGATAGGTTCCCAGTGGTAAGTGCTTCTTGTCTTTTATTAGAATGAGCCTAGAGCTTTTTATATAGTTATTGATGTTCAGTGCAAAGTTTTGTGGCATGTTTGTTACAACTGTGTTGATATGCCCTTTGCTTCTTTTGCACCAGAGATGTTCATATGACTGGGGTGAGCCTTTCTCTTCATGATCTCTGTAGTGTTGTATGTTGTGTTTTTTCAGCTGGGTAACATCAGTAACTTTGTACTTGGGACTAGACCACACTGGTTGTGATCATTTTGTGTGGGTGTGGCCCTCTTTTTGTGATAAACAACATTTTGCATGAGCTTGTTCCTACTTGATGTGGTTTGGGACCACTTTGTGTGACAAAGTGTTTGGTTTGATTATTAGACACTATTTTATGTGTGGTGACACTGGTTAATCCATTTGGTTTTTGGCTGTTGTGCTCCATTTTGTTTAGGTCACGTGTTACTATTGTGTGTTCATTGCAGTAATTTGTGTAAATCCTCACTAAGTGCGCTCATGAATGTTTAGGCTTGTCATCAGAACTAAATGGTGAGAGGAGGTAGTTCTTTTGTAACTTCAACAAACTGTAACTTTTCCCAACCAGACATTTTTTGTGATGTGTCTGGTTGTCCTGTTTTTCCAGTTTATGACTGTATTTCTAGTGGGGTTAATTTTCATGTTTCCTTCAAGTTTGTTGCTGCTATTGGTGGTGCTAATGATTACTGTTGCCCTGAATGATTGTGGATTGGCTGCCACTAGATATTTTTTACTGGTTGGAAAGGAATTACTTTTGATAAAGGGTTTTTGCTTACTATACTCTGTGTTTATTCACCCAATCCACATTGTTTTACAGGTTTGATTGAACCTGATCAAGGGATCTTTGTGTTTTTTGTGTATATTGCTAAAGTTGTTGGTAATCCAGTTATCTCTCCACATTATCCATTCATGTACTTTTGGCAGATTATAAATCAGCTCAGAGAGAACACTATCACCCATTGTCTTCTGTAAAAGATGCCCTTTTCTTTCAAGAAATTAAAGGTACAGTATGTAACCTTGTTTTCAAATCCTGCAATTCATGTAGAAAAAAATGGCTGCTCTCAGCCACTCACCCCTTCCCCACCCTGATTTTTCTGTTGGGTTGCCAGTTCTAATGTTGATTCTCATTTTTTTTCTCTTGTATTTGTTCAATTTTTGGGAATGTCTGAAGGTCTATTTGTTCAACATTGAGTTTTCCTAAGTTCATTTGAAAGCCCCATCACGTGCAGCTCGGCTGCTCAGTTGGAAGGATGTGGTGGTTTCTTACTTTTTGCTGCTGGTCGTTGTGGAATTCCAGCTGCTTGTGTTGAAGACTTGGCAGCCTTGCAGACTCACATGTGATTCGTTATGGAACCAGGAAGTCTGGATGTGTAAATAATGATTCTGGTCCGGGCTAGCTGTTTTAAAATGACTGAAACTAGCGACCACCCAGCCGGCTGAGATAGAGATCTGTTACAATCTAACTTTACTTTCAACATCGGTGGGACATTAGACTGTTGTGTGAGTAATTCACTGTACAATTCTTACATACTGTACCTTTATGTTGTATGAGACAAAACGTCTAGAATGTTTTGTCCTGTCTGTTGGTCTCTTTGGAAGATGAATAGGTCAGAACTGTGGAAGCAATAGTTTCACAGAACAGAATAGGTAGTTGTAGGTGGTAATTATTGAATGTTCACTTATAAACAGAAAAAGGGAGCAGGCCAGAGCATATTTGGTGCCAAGGTTAAAATTATCATTATTTAGTGGACATTGACTTTTTTAAATTTAGCTTACTTTTTCAACATTTAGCACACTTTCATCACATTTAAGCAGAAAATGTGTCTAAAAATGTAAAGCATGTTTACATGATTTAAAAAAAAGTGTTAACTAAATATTATATCTAAATGTTAAATCTAAACGTTAAAACTTAAGCCTAAATGTTGAATGTTAAATCTAAATACTAAATCTATATCTAAATGTTAAATGTAATAACTAAATGTTAAATTTTAAATATAAAGGCTAAATCTATATCTAAATATGGAACTTGAGACACAACTGTGATGCTGTTTTTAGGAAGGGACACAACAGACTGGACTTTCTCAGGAAGCTTAGATCTTTTAACATTTGCAGCAAGATGTTGAAGATCTTTTATAAGTCTGTTATGGAGAGTGTGACACCTGCAGTCACCTGTTGGGGGCGGAGCATCAGAGCAGGTGACATGAAGAGGTTGAAAAGATTGATAAAGAGGGCTGGTTCTGTTCTGGGGACTGATCTGTAGTCTCTTGAGTTGATTGTCCAAAGGAGGATATGAAGAACATGATGAAAAACCCTCATCATCCTCTTCAGAACACAGTAACTCAACAACAGTGTGTCTTCAGTCAGAAGATTCTTCATAATCCGCTGCAGTACAGACCGCTACAGGAGATCCTTCCTGTCCACAGCTAGAACCCTCTACAATGGCTCCCTGAAGAAGCTACAACAACATTAGATTTCCCTTCGGGGATTAATAAAGTAGGCTATTTTTGATTTTGATTGGAAATCTTAAAGGTTCTGCTATTTTACAGCTTTCAACATCTGGGATAGGCATGCATATGCATAAATTTTACTTTTGGTGTTATATAGTCTTAATTTGTCCTAAAATATATCTTATAATCTCGAGTTATTCTTCAACCTGGAATTAAAAAACTTGGTTTACCTAAAATCCTGTCTCTCCTCCAGGCCCCCCCTCGTGAGTGCTGCCCCTCGAACTGCCTGAATAAAATGGTGAATAAATTCCTGTAACTCCCGCAGCCAAATGTACATTTTCAAAGAGACATTTTAAAAAGTAAAATACTACAAACGGTGATGTGTAGTGTCTTGTTTCAGACTCTCGCTGCTCGGGGTGTGTGTGTTTAATCTGCAGAAGCAGCACGGACATGCCGGGCAGGTCCTGGTGAAACATTGTTACATCACTATGTTACAGTCAGTCATATTCCAGGAGAGAGTTGAGCAGCTGCTTAGAGCGCAGGATTCAGGAGGATTACTGAGAAATGTGTGTATTAAGCCAAAAATACATCTGGGGGGTTTAGTAAGGAAATAACATCAGACGCACAAACACGCAATAGTACATGTAACACTACAGATGTTCCTCCCTCCACTTACACACACACACACTTAACTACAGCTTTATTCCAGTGCATCTCTCAGCCTGTTTCCTGTCAAACACAAACACAAATGCTCATAAATTTGCATATACTACGTCACAAGAAACAATTTATTTATCATGCCTATTGTCTATGTTAACAAGATAAAGCCCCAGACACACCTTTACTACGTGCAGGAAAACATCATACATGATCAGGAAGTCTATCAAGTCTGTCAGTCAACAGACTTTCTTGTTGTGCATGGGATTAGGTTAAACTCTGCAGCAGCCATTCAAAATATGGTGACAAGTGAGAGACTAATGCACAACAGACATAAAATTTGTACTTCCTCAATATAAAAAGTGGCTGTGTCTTTCTCCCCTTAAGGGCTATGTGCAAAGATTAATGCATCAGACGTGCTGAAGCGCCACAGCCTTGGCAAACCCTGTGATTTTCCGCCTGGAGGTGTTGAGACTTGTACAAAGAGCTGCAACACAGTTTGGAAAATTTAGTTTTACTCCCATCAGGCAGTGCCTTGCCACACTCTCCTGAATAGATAATTTGGATTATTATTGCTATTTTATAATAACACTTACTATTAGTAGAATAAGTTTTAAAAGTATTAAAAACAGCATTGTGATTATTGTTTATTTCATTATTGAATACCAGAAAACAAAGCAGTGTTACTATTTATTTTTGATGCAAGTTCTATTTAAAGTAAAACCTATTTTAAATACAATTAAAAGTAAAACGTTTTCTAAGTCCATTAACACTTTGAAAACATTCCCCATTGTAATGATATTTTTAAATAAAATTGTTAATTCATATTTATTAAAATTTGTAAAATAGAAATAATACTGGTGTTTTTACTGGAATTCAATTGTTTTGTGAAGATTTTGAAGAAAAGTGTGCGAAAAACTGGTATTGCTCACAGCCAGCATGGAATGTATTACCATTACATTTGCTGCAGGTTTTCTCATAAACTGTAATGAAAATGAACTATTATATCCTGTGTTTCCCCACACTTTTATTGTTTACTTAAATTAGCTGTTTGTAATCGTTGGTTTTTGTGCACTTACATTTCTCAGTGGTGTGTGTATGTATGTCCTTCTTTTGCCTCTCTCCCAGCCTGATTTAGTTTGTGTCCTACATCTTTCTGTCAATTGATTTTCCTTTCCACACCGGCTTCTTATTTAAAGAGGTCCTTCCATTAAAATGTTTTTCTTTAGGTTTGTGTTGAATATTTTAGCTCCACAGGTGTTCTTACCTTCATAGATGGTGTGAAAACAGGTCAACAACTTCTCTTTCAGTTTTTATCTCTCAAACTACTCAGGTGGTGATAAAACCAGAGTTCTCCCGAGCCCGAACGTCCTGTATCTGTTTCATCACAACTCCTTTGTTCGTTAGTATTCATCAGCTCCCGCAGTTAAAACCACACCTAGCATGCTGCTGGCTAAAAGCTGTTAGCATAAACATGTATCAAACAGGAAGTTACTTGGTGCGCTGTTGCCATGTGCAGCACGGAAGGAAACAGCACACCTTGCTCTCATAGGCTAGTTTGTTAGCCAATCAGAGTCCAGTAAATTTGCATAATAAATATTAATAAGTTGCACTTGAAGCTGGATGAATCTTCATGCAGATAGATTGAAAGATCTGTTAATCAGTGTTTCTTAACGTTTTTTAGATATATAATGTTTCATATTTCTGGTTAATACTTCAGAAAAAAAACAGAAAGTCATGAAATTTGTGCGAAATGGCCTCTTTAAACTCCATGTACCTTCTGTTCTGGGCCAGTGAATTGAATGGCTTCTTTCTTCTAGACCCACACCCTGTCTTCTTGTTTTAGCTTACCTGTGTACTTTGACCTGGACTGTTTCTGACCATGTCTTAATTTGCCCCTTGTCAGATTTACGTTCACATGGTTTTGGAGGGGCTGCACAGTGGCACAGTTGGTAGCAATGGAGCCTTACAGAGAGAGGGTCCCAGGTTTGAATCCAGGCTGGGGTCATTCTGCATAAAGTTTGCATGTCCTCCCCATGCTTGTGTGGATTTTCTCCAGGGACTCCAGCTTCCTCCCACAGTCCAAAAACATGCTTTAAATCCCGGATGGAATTTTTCAGACATCCCATTAAAATCAAGGTGTGACTTATAAAAGAACTAACTAACTTTAAACTTATTAAATGAATAAAGGCTTCTCTCCGTCACCACTATAAGGATTGAAAATACAAGTAAAAAAAAACTAAAGTTAATGATCGATTTGTTTTAATGATAACAAGAAAATATCATGCTTTGGAAGTATAACTCTTGAATTAGTCTTGGTCATCGCCATCATTTGAATTAAAAAACGTGGAAAGATGAACCAAAAGCAAAAGCTGAGCTTTGAGAGCTAAAGTCATTAGTGATAAATCTTACAGAGAAGCACATTTGGTAATGTGTTCACATTTTCTGATGAGGTCTAAACATAAAAACACATTTGAGAATATACTTTTACACTTAGACCTACTTATTAGACCAAGGGAAAAAACATTGTATTTTATTGTTGCATGTTTTTATGAGTATAATTGGAGAAAGAGGATTAAGAGTATAGCAGGCTGATGGTACATCATAGGACCTATTTATTGGATTATTAATTGCAAGTGTCGTGTTAGCTAATAGAGTGCTATACCATCCCACTCACAGGTGCCTCATTATTTTAGGACAAGGCAGAAAGTCATATTTTTGCCAAAGCAAGATTTCTGAGTGAAAGGTGTTACAGATTGTTTTGTTGTTTCCTGGGGGCCACCAAGAATGAGTTCACCTCTACATGATCTCCCCCTCTGTTTACCTCTGACACTCCACACCCCTTTCCATCTCTCAGTAAGCCAGGGAATGGGTGCCTTGGGTCCTGGGTTCTAGGCAATAACAATAGCTCGATTGTGCCATTCTGAGTTTCTGTCCCTCACAATAACCATGTCCATGTCGATTAGTGAGGGGTGGCAGTGGAACCCGGGCTGGGGCTAATAGCTTATTACACAGTGTAAAATGACAGTTTGATCTGGAGAGGTTCCAGTATAACAGTCCAATTAACAGAGGAGAGGAAGATGTGTCTGCATGCAGAAGGGTGGTGGGAGTTTCAGGGGGTAACAACAAGGGCAGCAACATACATTCCTCTGAGCTTTGGTCTGATTCACCTATCATATGTTTTCTATAGACTATACTCCTTGATGGAATTTAACTTTTACCAGATTTTGTTATTTCAAAAGAGCTGAAGTTAACTGAATATGCAAATTGGCATTCCAACAGAATTGAGGCCAGTTAAGATTCTTTAACCATAAATATTTTAAGTGCATAATTGTCTTCAGAAACACCTAGAAAATGTAAAAATGGAACATGGTTATTAAAATAAAAAAAGTTAGAAAAGCATAACCAAAAGTAAGCTGAAATTGAAGGTGGTATATGGAACTTGGAACAAAGTCTTCAGCCATCTGGGTGCCAGGCTCGTTAACCCCCCCTGCGTGCGCGCTCCTATGCTCAGGTCGATCAATATTCATCACCAAACCCACTCTGATCCCCGATCCGAGCAGGACAGTAAAATATCATGAGTTCAGCTCACTAATCATGCTCTCCAGTCCCGCTGATTACACATAGATTCTGATAAAAGCAGCTCTTACCTGTTTGTAGCTCAGTCATCGATTCAGTCTGTGGTAAAGAGCTCATAGTTGTCCCGTGGCTCCAAAACTTCCTGCAGCCCCTCTTAAGATCCTCTGTCCTCCTCACACACCATCCTGCACGCACCACTTATCGAATAAAATTTTAAAAAAGCAATAAAATCCTCCGTGGTGTGTCTTCCAGTCAAAAAAGTGGCCTGAAGCTCCCCCACTTCACCAACATGCTGTAGCTACTTGTCAGCCACCTGCTAAAGGTGAAGCCTAAGTCTCCTCCCCTTCAGGTCGGCCCACGGCTCCCCTGGCCGAAAAAATAATGAATGGAAGTCAATGGAATGATAAAATCAATTTTCTGGTCCGCTTTGTCTTACATCCTGAATCACACATATGTTGTACCTCAATTTAAATGATAACTAGTGATGTGAGTTTCGACTGTCTTTATCGTGTGACTTCTGAGGTATTTGCTTTTAAAAATTCACAATTAAAATGACTACACATTAGTGGTCGCATATATGACGTCACCGCAGATTGTCCGTCTTTTCACTTTCCACATGTCTGGATTTATAGTGGTTTTCTCCACGTTTGATACTCCTTACTTCATCCCTAAAGACCGTGGAAAGGGAATTCTGCTATTTTCTTCTAACCACATTATAAACATAATAAATGTACTGTTCTAAACATGTGAAAAACCTCCCAACAATTAAAAACTGAATTGTGGAGCTAGCCTTCAAATTGCGTTTCAAGAGTTTTCTGTTTCAGGATTTTATGGGCGGGTCTAAAAGGGGATAACCCCGCCCCCTGCTGCTCTCGTCATATAAAACCGTACAGTGCGGTAGCTTCAGTGGTTTTCCCGCTCCTTCATCCGAGGGATGACGTCTGAAAAAGCTTTGGGTTGATTTTGTGCAGAGGAGCCACAAAGTAGACAGTAACTAAACCAGCATGATAGGTAGGAGCTACTTCTGCCACCTGCTGCCTTCATATGCTAAACAAAGCTCAGAATGGCGTAGCAGCACATTCCGCTCCTTCACTGATCAACAAGTCTGAAGCATTGCGGTTGTGTGGAAATATTTCAACTCCTCAAAAAGCAGCGATGCGCAGTTTTACATGTGCGTAGAACCTCAAACTTAATGAACCAGCCGGAACTCAGAAACGGAGGAAATGCAGTGATGTGGGGAAGAGAAGGAGGTACTGCTAGAGAATGAGACAGACAGGTTTCAGCGCCTGCAGCGGACACGCCCCCAGCGTCTCAGAGCAGAGAAAACTGATCCTTTTTTCATTATTTTGTAACCAAATTTCATATGCTTTGCAGTGTTTTTAATCATTCAAATTTGGCTGGATGACTAATAACTAATATTCCTGTGCAGTGACAAACTCAGAACACACATTTGTTGTTATTTTACACGGGCTTTAAAGAAAGATGTGAAGCTCGCTAAACTCACAGCCATGTTTCGTCTTTGTCTTCCGCTGCGTCTTGTTGAGTGGTTTGGTGACGTCAGTTTGGCAAGACCGGCTGTTGTAGTTCGCTACGTGTTTTTACACAAAACCTAAAATAACTTTTTCCGCATGTTGAAAACGATTGCTTTCTCTGTATCAAACCTTGTCTTTACAATTCACGGATATCATATGTTCGATCCATGGTGCATTTCAAACTGGATCAGAAAATAACTTTTATCGCTCCATTGACTTCCATTCATTATTTTTGGCAGTAGGGGACCCATGGACCGGAAGTAGTAGGGCGTGACTTAGGCTCCCCATAGCTGCAATTAAAACTTTTCACACAGAACTTGCTTGTTACATGGAAATCCCCCTATGGCAAGCACAGGTGTGTCTTAGACTGGCCACAATAAAAAATACTTAACTGTAATATCTCCACTGATAAGTGTCTTCAGACAAGATCATTCTCTCAGTTTGTGACTCATTTAGGGATGGTAACAAATCAGGCTACAGAGAATTTTTTTCATGGAGTAGTCCATCCAATACCCAAGACGATCTGAAACTCTCTACCTTTTGTTAATTACAAAACCTTTTCAAAAGCTATTTACTGTTTTGTCAAGTGCATTTGAGTCTACATTACAAACCACTTATTACAAAGGACCACAGTTTTTCATGGAAAATGGAAGGCACATGGACTTTATATAGAAAAAGAGGCAGACCACAAAAAGTTTTCATATTTTTATTTTTTAACAATATGAGACTATATACAAAAATCTAGTTTCTGAAAATTACATTTTGGCCTTTTGCTCCTGTATTAAAATCGATCGACACTAGAAATTTAACTGAGGGTCAGAACTGATGTTGTGCTGTACACATATCAATACTTTTATTTGTTTAGAATGAGAATGACTTATTTTTCTCTTTTTGCTAAAAAAATATTCTTTCAAGGCCAAATGTGTTCCTGTGTATATGTTTGTGTTGGTGTGTGAGTGAGAGGAATGCTAATGAGATTTAAAACATGTATTGTCAATATTCATGCTGGTAATTAAATAATGGATTACAAACTCTTTTGAGTTCTGAGTATCAAGATCTATAGCAATATTATATAAATACAAATACACACTCAACTAAAATAGTTTATTTATTATTTACAGTACTCTATGCCTTATATAACTTATTACTTAGAAATATGGGGCAATAATTACTAAACAAACACAAATTAATCTTTATTCTGCAAAAAAAAAACAATAAGAATTATCACTCATTCTGCCGACAACAAACAAACAAATGAACTATTCATTAATCTACAAATAATAAAATTATTTCATTTAGTGGATCTGTGTATACCCTGAAATTTATGTTTAGAACCAAAAACACTACAAAACATGTTTGCAGTTTACCACAGTCAGTACGACCTCAGAGGAACTGAAAAACCTATAAAGAACCCGTTTAGAACAAATACAGTGGTCGATGGTTATATGCACAACGCTTATATACACAAAACTGCTGGGCACGTTCCTGCATCATAGAGAATCCATACGCTTTCATGCACAGCACCGACGAATATACACACAAAACATTTGGCGGTATCATACCTGCATCTCACTAAATCTCGCTGTTTCTCAATAGTTACTTGACTGTAAACCTCCGCTGGTGTTCTCACACACACCATCGCTGTTTGGTGCGTGGAACTAGACTGCTCTGGCGTTTACGCACGTGTGTCTGGTGTGTCTGCCCGAAGCTGTCAGACGGTCGCCAAAAAATAATCACAGACTTCTTCAGTGTGAAATAGTGTCAAATGTAACATTTGTTCTAGTTTTCATTGCCCGATCATGAGTTCTTAATATCCGATATAGAAAACCATTCTGTTATGTTACTAACTGTAACTTAATCTGTGCCATTACCGTCGTGTCAATGAACGTGTATCTGGCGCGTCTGTTACATAGTGTCTTGTGGATCCGCCCTACAAGTATATAACTCGGTCTGTTTGAGAGTTTTATTCTCCTAATATATTTTCATTGAGTTATTACATCATTTCTAATTATCTGTTATCAATACTGAACACTGCTACCCGTGTTTACAGTCCAAATGACCACTGACGGATAAATGCATACAACGCTTATATGCACAAAACTGCTGGGCACCGAGTTCGTGCATATAACCGTCGACCACTGTATAAATAAATGATTTCAGTGAAAGGAGTAGATTTGTGGAACCCCTGTGGAGACTAATTTAAATTGTGTAGCTCACACTTCTACCCTACAAATGATATAAAACATCAAATATCAAAATATGAAGACACATGGCCAGGGATTGTTTTTCTCCCCTCCTTTAATTGTGTTTCTTGATTTGTTTTTTATCTTTATTTTTTTCTCTAATTCATGCAATGTTGCCTTAAATCTAAGGTTAATTTGTGTCTTTATTATTCAATCAAAAAAGGTTTTTACAATCAAAAAAATTGATTTTCAAACAAATAAGCTTCACTTCGATCCAAAAACCCCTTTCAATCAAAGAAAAAAGGGTTTTGAACGCAAAAATATAAAAAATGCATTTGAACATTGCTTTTCTCTGATTGAAGGGAAGGGTTTTTCATTTAAAACTGTTTTCATTGAAGAAAATTGGGCCATATTATGGGTAGGACATTTGTGTCTTTATTATTCAACCAAAAAAGGTTTTTACAATCAAAAAAATTGATTTTCAAACAAATAAGCTTCACTTCAATCCAAAAACCCCTTTCAATCAAAGAAAAAAGGGTTTTGAACGCAAAAATATAAAAAATGCATTTGAACATTGCTTTTCTCTGATTGAAGGGAAGGGTTTTTCATTTAAAACTGTTTTCATTGAAGAAAATTGGGCCATATTATGGGTAGGACATTTGTGTCTTTATTATTCAATCAAAAAAGGTTTTTACAATCAAAAAAATTGATTTTCAAACAAATAAGCTTCACTTCAATCCCAAAACCCCTTTCAATCAAAGAAAAAAGGGTTTTGAACGCAAAAATATAAAAAATGCATTTGAACATTGCTTTTCTCTGATTGAAGGGAAGGGTTTTTCATTTAAAACTGTTTTCATTGAAGAAAATTGGGCCATATTATGGGTAGGACATTTGTGTCTTTATTATTCAACCAAAAAAAAGGTTGCTTCAAACAAAATAAAATACATTTTGATTTAAAAATCACTTCAATCAAATTTCAATCATAGAAAAAAGTTTTTGAATGCAAAAGAATTTTTGAGACTCAAACAATGCCATTTGAACACTTTTATTGAAAATGTTTTCTTTAATTGAAGAAAAAAAATTACTTTTTGTGTTTGGGCCATATTATGGGTAGGACATATGTGTCTTTATAATTCAATCAAAAAAGAAGTTGCTTCAAACAAAAAAGAACTATTTTTAATATAAAAACTACAAAAAAATCTTTTACAAATTCACAAAAATATTTGACACTCAAAAGTTGCATTGAACCCTTGTTTTGATTGAAAATATTTTTGTTTGATTTGAAATTCTTTTGTTTTTGAATGATCTGAAAATTGTTTTGAAGTCACTTTTTTATTGAATTATTTTGACACAAACATCCCGCAGTGGTCAGACATGTTTGATTGACAAGTGTATACTCCAACAACGTCTTTCTGACAAGGAGGGCCCTGTCCAGATACCCGCACTGCACTCTACAGTCTTCCACAAAGTGCACTTTGCAGAAGTGCACATAAGGGCTCGAAGTTCGTAGTGAACAAGTGCGCATATATTAGCAGTATTGGGACAGCGAGCACCACGTGCCACAGCGTTCTTTCTCCATGACAACCAAAATGCCGATCGCTCTTTCGACCAAGATTTTAATCAGATTGGGGAAATTTGGCGCATGTAAACGTAGCTAATGTCATTATAACAATTTTTAGAATAAAAATAAAGCACCATGACCCGCTAAAATGATGTAAGGACCCCTTACTAAACACAAACAGCACAACAGAAATGGCGAGCAAGCTAATGCTAAGCGCTAGCTAGCAGCTAATTTGCGAGTAAGCTAACGCTTATAAACGCACATTTTCTCATCTCAAATGACTGTAAAACTTTATGAAACAATTTAAAACTTGCCAGTACTAGGCATAGACAATGAATACACGACACAAAAACACACTTACAGGCTGTGCTGGTTCAAAGATCACAAGGTACAGGAGCAGGAGTGAACAGCACTGTCTCCTTAGCAACAGACAGGAAGTAGCAAGCGGCACCACTTCCTTTCTTATTAAAATAAGACAAACCCTTACAAAAACGCAAATAAAGGCTGTACTAACATATTAATTGACAAAATAACATCTGAGGCAGCTCTTAAAAGAGCCAGAACATAGGCAATAAAATAAAATATTGATTATTTGGATTCTACACTTGAGAAAACATTTTTTTGGTCTGGATGGTTCAGCCATTTCTCCACCTTCTTCTTCTTCTGTCAAAATTCACACGCAGTAATGCATTGTGGGAAATACCCTTTGCTGAAGTCTGCACTGATGTGGGCTTCGGCGAAGTGCAGATAGAGCGTTCAAAAGGGGCGGAGCCAAGAGCACGACTCTCCACTCTGGAGAATGAGGACACCCTACACACTTGCACCCCTCATCGGGAATGCGCATTTGAAGTGCACAACGTCGCAAGAGCAGGTATTGGGACAGGGCTGAGGTCACGATAGCTAGCAAGCTATGGAACATATGAACACTAGAGCCATTTCAGACAGAAGTTCCGGTGTTGTATTCTTTTTATCTTTTTACTGTTTATGCTGTTTTATTGAATTTAATTGTGAAGCACTATGTGATTTTATCTGTGAAAGGTGCTATATAAATAAAGTTTTATTATTATTATTATTTTATTGTGCCAATCTGATTAACCCCACCAGAATTTGTATCCTCTGTATCAGGAGCATGCACTGCCTCACAGACACCCTTTGTCCCTGTTGCCGATCGTTGTTTTTAGGTAAATCATCCTTATTTACATCCCAAAGTATAGTTCTGCTTCTCTAGTGTCCCATTTGGCCATCTTTATTAAAGATTTTAATGCCATCGTGTCTTGAAATGCAGTCGCCCACATGAAGTGCTGACTGAACGTTTACGTCTGCAAACTACACAGATTACATGTACATTTTATAAGCCGCTTTCAGATTGGCCAGCTCACTTTATGCTATCTGATATCGGGTGTGTCACATATCCCAAATTATTAGCCTTATTAGTTTATTTTCTACATGTTGAATAAATTTGTGCTTTTGCAACTTACATTTTTCATTTCCAAGGATTCTCGTTTTGCTCCTGTGAGTTACAAGTCCTGGTTGTCATACTGCTGGTGCTTCCAGCATGTTCCATATTTCAATCAGAGATCAGAGATTATGTGTTTGTGTCATCTTAAGTGTCCAGATTTTTTAAAGGAAAACATTGTATTGTTTAGATATGTTTTTTTTTTTTCATGTTGCTTTGCAAAACACAACAAAAAAACAATAAATATGCATCCACTGATATATTTTTATCCCCCATGTAAATTACATGATCAAACTTCTCCAAATTCATTTGGTTTTTAAACTGCAATGTAATGAATAAATGCACACGAAGCTCTTCTAGAGCAAACCAAAGCTTCCTGCAGTCTCTTCCTAAGATCTTCTGTCCTCCTCATACACCATCCTGCACGCCTCACTTATCCAAGCAGCAAAAAAAATCCTCCGTGGTGTGTCCTCCAGCTGAACGCGTAGCCATGAGTTGCCCTGCCCTACTTCAGCAACATGTAGCTACGTATCAGCTAGCTACTAATAAAAATGTTTCCACACAGAACTTGCTCGACACATGGGAAACCCTCTATGGCAAGCAAATAATTTATATAATCACCACATGTCCCCGGTGCTTCCAGCTTATTGACCTGCAGACTCCACAGTACCAGCCTCACTTTTTATTCTACAACCCTCTAAACACCCCGTGGAGGCATTATTTTGGTAAAAATATTGCTTTTTATGAAAAATATTCCATATACCACCTTTAATCACACAATTCTAATCTTTGAGCTTTAATTTTGTTACATTTCAGAGAGCTGAAATGATTCTTTATGCAGCTTTCTCCACCCTAATTTCTTGTGAATGTGAATCTGTCCTTTTCAATGTATACCAAAGTTCAGTAGCCTATATGAATGATTATATGCAGGAGTTTACAAATTAAAAGGTGACACAACATCTTAATAAACACACAAATTTACCTTCATATAAATTATAACTGAAATCAAGAACTTGTTTGTTATGAGCTTCCTTGATTTATTTTTATTTTTTTATTTGCTGTGTACTTTTGTTTTGTCAGTACCTCAGCATCCTCGAACCTCACTGAACGTCACTGTCAGAGAGTCAGTCACATGCAAATACTTGAACTCCGCCAGTCCACCACATGTACTTACCCTCTGTGCAACAACACCTTTAAAAAAACTCTCCACTATGAGACACTCAATATGTAACATGTAGCACTGCTCACTTTTAAAATTACATCTGCCCAATTATTTGTTTTTTTGGACTGTATGATGTTTAATTTGTTTGTATTTACCTCCATATTTTACATCATGTGCTGTTTTTCTTTTTGTCATGTCAGTTTGTGTCTGGAATCTTGTAGGAATAACGTTGTAGGAACAACTACTGCATACGGTATATGTGTATAATAGCACTAAAATGTATTTGAATTCTGAATAATCAAAGTGTGTGAATCTGTATGTGGCAGTTTATTTCCTGACTGTTATAACAAAAAGTTTAATTATCATTTTCACTTGTTTTTCATCTTTGTGACATTCAGATTTGCCTGATAAATCTTGAGTTTACATGTATATTTTTTCAGACTATGGCTGCTATATCTATGCCCTGTTAATTTTCTTGGTCTCGTTTTCTGTTTTTTAGTAGTAAGCAAATAGCAATGCCTGTGTCTGTGTGTACATGTGTTTGTTTGTCTGTTGCATTAGCAAAATATATCATGGACCACATGGATTTTAATTAAACTGTCAGAAATTCCAACTTCCATTTAGGTTCAAGGCAAGAGACAGACTTTGAGAAAACAGTTTGGTACAAACTATGAACAGGATACTTTGACAAGATGCTGAAACAGGGTGGCAAATGTAAGCAAACAATCTGGCGAAGAGCAGAACCAGACACAGGTGAGTAGCATGAAAGGTGATCAGGTACAGGAAAGGGTGAATAAAAATAACACAAACTTGAAGTATCAGATGGAATTCATGACAATTATTGTGGAAATGGCTCAGGTGAGCAGGAAACCTCAATCTTCTCCTCATTATAACCAACACTGCGCTCATAAATGACATGGTATGTGTTAGATGTGTTCAGCATGAGAAGATATGATAATGATGAGTATTTGTCCCCCACGTTTTTCAGGTGTAAACTTTCAATACTTTCCTCTAACTTAATTTAAAGGTGAGATGACATCACTGTTTAAACTGGCGTAAAGCTATTTCATGTAGTAGATATGCCCGCATATGTCAACTCACAAAAGAATTTGATTAAAAAACTAACAGGGCGGGGGTGTACGGGCAGGTCAGAATCCTCTTCTCAGCAACACGGTTCCTTTCATTAATGATATGTGGGTCTCCCTTGCTGACTTCGCTCTGATTGGCTACAACCACATTTGGGAAGATAGGTAAACACGCCCTCATACGCCCTTGCCCGCAGCAAGCCTCTCTTCTCGGCTCCGTCAACAGTCCAGTAACATGGCGAGTGGACGTTTACAACCGTATATGTTCGAGTCTGAAACGTCTTCTGAGGAAGACGGAGGGGTGAACACATAAAACTCAACTAATCACACATTATTAAACCACTTACTCAAAACCACATGAGCGAATAAACAGTGCTGTCAGATGTTATCAATGAAAATAGATTCACAATATGGTATGATAAACCTATTGCTCACGGACATTGTTGCTAGAGCGGCTAACACATGCTAGCATCATGGACTCTTCAGACCACAAACAAACGTTTATTAGGCAAGGCAGCATTTTATTAAATAAATAAACTTACAGGTATTGACGATGTGGTCGCCTCCTTCAGGGTTGGTAAAGAATTTTTAATTAAAATCAGTTTCTTTGACAATCCCAACTTGAATTCAAGCAGTCCTCCGTGAAGTGAGCTGAACATATTCTCAAATTGAGGTTATAACTGCGTGGCACTTCTCCATAAATGAACTTCAGCCACTCTTCTCTAGTTTTTTCATCCTTCGGGAGTGAGTGGAAACTTCCAGCATGGGTTGAGCATCCTTGGACACAACAGGTCCTCGTTTGCGTAGCCATCTCTTCTCAAGTGCAGCAGCACAAGCTAGCGCAACGCAGTTAACGGTGTATGGGCTGGGGGGCGGGGGGGGGTGACTGTGCACTGTTATTGGACGCTATGAAATACGTAGGATGAAATGCCACGTAGGAAGAAATGGTGCTTTCCGATTCAACCGTTTTTTAAATATGAAACAAAGCAGACCGCCCACAAACGGGAACTTTGATACTCACTTTGGACGTTCACACGGCCTCATCAGTGCACAACACATCATGATATACCCCAAAAACCTCATAAAAGTGCATTTTGATGTCATAACCCCTTTAAAAACTGTGTTTCATGCCCCCCACCTCCTCCATCCCCTTATACAGCTGTGAGTAGCGAGTTAATCTTGCTCATGGACGGTGGCGCGATGACAACTTGGTGGACTTCTGAGTCTCTCACACACTCATACACAGCACACATTGCAAACATTTACCTCTGATGTCCTCCCGATGTGACTTGATATTGTGTATGTATTACATGCTGAGGTGTTTTTTGTAAACTCATACAGTGCACTTGAAGGCTATAATAGTTTAAGCTGATTGGAGGACGAACCAGCAACTGTCTGCCTAACATCATTTGTCTTTAGCCAATCACAGTAAATCAAACTCTTGCAAATCCAGTTGGGAGAAAAGCACACACCTTTACCATCAAGAATTGCACAAAACCCGCCCCAAAGCAAAATGCTAACACATGATTGGTCCGAACACTATTTGACTGAGTCGGACGGTTTAGTTGGAGCGGGTAATGATAGATTTTCGAGGGTTTGGAAAACTCCAAATCTCCTAGGAATCCATCTTGCAGCTCAAGGTTATTTAAGGGCACCATGTGAGATGATATTTTTCTCTCCTCTTATCTCCTAATATTCATATTTCTACCCTGGCGCTGGAAAAAATGGCTGCCTCGGAAGTGATGTGACTATGCATCTCTTCCAGGTCAAATTCCTTGTATTATGCAAATGTTCTTTGGCAATAAAGCTTGATTCTGATTCTGGTCAGACAAATATGTATGAGTCTGCCAATTAGGAGCCCTTTTGATTTAACAATAAAAATTTTAAATCAATCTTAAGATGAACTGAAACTCAATGAATGGAAGCAAGTACACTCACCGGCCACTTTATTAGGTACACCATGCTAGTCACGGGTTGGACCCCCTTTTGCCTTCAGAACTGCCTCAATTCTTCGTGGCATAGATTCAACAAGGTGCTGGAAGCATTCCTCAGAGAGTTTGGTCCATATTGACATGATGGCATCACACAGTTGGCGCAGATTTGTCGGCTGCACATCCATGATGCGAATCTCCCGTTCCACCACATCCCAAAGATGCTCTATTGGATTGAGATCTGGTGACTGTGGAGGCCATTTGAGTACAGTGAACTCATTGTCATGTTCAAGAAACCAGTCCGAGATGATTCCAGCTTTATGACATGGCGCATTATCCTGCTGAAAGTAGCCATCAGAAGTTGGGTACATTGTGGTCATAAAGGGATGGACATGGTCAGCAACAATACTCAGGTAGGCTGTGGCGTTGTAACGATGCTCAATTGGTACCAAGGGGCCCAAAGAGTGCCAAGAAAATATTCCCCACACCATTACACCACCAGCCTGAACCGTTGATACAAGGCAGGATGGATCCACGCTTTCATGTTGTTGACGCCAAATTCTGACTCTACCATCCGAATGTCGCAGCAGAAATCGAGACTCATCAGACCAGGCAACGTTTTTCCAATCTGCTATTGTCCAATTTCGATGAGCTTGTGCAAATTGTAGCCTCAGTTTCCTGTTCTTAGCTGTAAAAAAACAAAAACAAACAATAAATACATTTGCTGGGGAAATTATGTAACTTCCTGTTGTACCAACTACTAATGTGCAAGAAAGCCATAAGATGGGGATTTGCACCTTGGACAAACTATGAACAACTGAGCAATCTGAATCTGTAATATAATGTTTTGGCTTGTCCTTAGTGACAGGAAACAGCGCCCTGGGACAAATGAGAGTGCAACTCCTCTGGTCAACTATGCATTAAGAGTTATTGTTTTATTTGTTTTATAGGGGTCATTAAAAGAAACACATTATCTTAATTTCTGTTCATTCTTTACCCCTCAGACTATATAAATACAAAACTGTTGGTAAGACAAAACAATTACAACAAAGTGTCTGCCTGAGAGTCTGTCTGTCTAGGCTTGGAACCCACTTAACAAAGCACCAGAATTCAAGAGGCCAGGCTGGCTAGCAAAGGCTCATTGGATGTCAGACAAACCTGCAAAGGTGCACTGGGGGCCAGTCAGCATTTGACCCAGGGATATTTAAAGGACTGTAACGGTGAGCATCACACTCTGGGACAACTGGTGAAGAGTTGGTGATCTGGATGCTGGAACAGGGTGGAGAGGATAGGTTATCCTCTTGGAGCTTCTCAGACTCTGGAACTAAAGAGACAATATTATGGACTCTCTTGAACTCTAGAACCAGAGGAGTGTTGTCACGGACCCTTTGGAACTTAGTGATAGAGGCATGGGCATGTATCCCCCATCATCTGGATTTCGCTTGATGGCAGGCTGAAGAGCTGAAGCAGGTGGAGAGAACTAACCAGGACCTTCTGGAACTCAGGGAAAGAGGAATCGTCTGGGAGAGGCTTTTCCCCCGGGCAGCAGTTGTGGCACCTGGGCAATGGCCATAGCGGCAGCTAATTTAGCACTGCACTAACTGTAGGTGACAGTGGTGTTGCAGTGGGACCTGTTGGGTTTCTTGGGTTTTGTTTCATTTGTTTCATTCACTTCGTCTATGGTTTTGTTATTTGTCTCTGAGTTTAGTTATGGGGTTTTGATTTCTTCTGTTTTCTCTTGTAGTTTCTTGGTTCATTGTTTCTTAGGATCAGTTATGGGTACTTTTGGGTTAATCTCTTCTCATGTCCTCCTCCGAGTCCTCTCGTTTCTCCTATGGTCTGTTCTGTTCCCCCCGGTCATGTGTCTTCCTGTTTTGCTTTTATTTTGACATCCGTTGTACTTCCTGTTGTCCTCCCCGTGTGTCTGATGTCTTGATGGTTTCCCTCTGTTCCTGTCTTCCTGTTTACTTCCTGTATCATCAGTCCTCCTCAGGGTGTTCATCCTCAGTTCAGTGTCCAGGTGTTTTGAGTTAGTTAAGTTAGTATTTAAGCAGGTTTTCTTCAGTTTATCTTCGTTCGGGGATTTTAGTTCACTGTGTTAGTTTTTTCGCTGTTCTCAGCTTTGGATATTTTGGATTATCTTTGCTGCCTGTCATCTGCCTCATCATCACTATGTGAGTTTTGCTGCCCTGTCAGCATTTTCTTTTGTCTTTATTAAAAGTTATTTTCCTCCTTACAACCCCGGTGTCGGCTCCTGCATTTAGGACCTACCTCAACCGCTAAATGTAACAGGACCAGCGAAATGAGAGGTTGGAAAGCACAGATAAGGCTGAAGCAGCTGCACTGAAAGTTTCTCAGGCTGATCTTAGGTGGTGGTGTTAGTGCCTTGATCAGGGCTTGTAGCTGCAGCATGGAATAGTTCTGAAAAGGTAACACACGGTGAGTGATGATGAAACCCTCTCTGGAAGTTGTAGCACTGGTAGATCCATAGCTGGTCAGAGTTTTCTGTTTAGAAAAAACTCAGTTGCAGGCAGACACTGGAAGCTTGATTGATCAAATAATAATTTAATATTAATAAAAAGTAAAGGGCTGATGGGAAAGCAAGCAACTTTCACAATAGGGAAAAAACTGGAGCACATGAGAAAACAAATAAAATAACAGGATGAAATCAAAGGATCCATCAAGAAATGTATGAAAGTGCATGAAACCATATATGTGGAGGAGAGTTTGCAGAGTGAGGAGCTAATCACTAATCAGAAGAGTGAATTCTCATGTGGAGGTTGAGCAACTGAGACAACATGAACTGATGAAGCAGATTGTTAACTAACAACATCTCAGAAAAAAACAAACTAGACAATAACAAGAGCAAAAACCCTGAATACAACAAGTACAAACAAATAAAAGAAACCTGAACTGGGAAACAAACTATCAATGATGGGACAGACAGAGTAAACACAGGGAAATAGAAAACAAGAAATAAACTCATTATAACATAAATCCAAATAGTAAATAAATACAATATGAAAACAAATGAAATCATAGGGGATAACACAGGAAATAAACTGGAAGCAAGACATTTCCAACTCAATTGAAAAAAACTGCCATTGACCAAGGGATATAAACATATTTAAAAAGAAAACAGGAGACAAAAATATTGCTTTTAAGGTTATTATATATTAAAGGTGAGCTCAATAGTTCAAATGGATATTCAAAAGCTCTCACGTTGATTAAAAGCCAATGAGCATAATTGAGTTTTTAGATGGGATGGGCCTATCTGACTGTTGGGGTAGCTGCAACTGGAAAGGTCCAATCACCTCAGTGGCCTGGACATTGGTTACAATTAAAAGCAATGGTCAACAGATCAAAGTTATTTATTAAGGTATAAAGCTCTTCTTTGCTCTTCGAGGAGGACAGATGTGCTTTTCCTCTGCTCACTCTGACTCTCTCTCTTCCTGCCCTGCTTGTCTGTCTGTGTCCCAGAATTCTTCTCCACGTGATCTTCAAATTCTAAAATACGGATCTGGTAAGCAGGTCACTCAATGCAACTGACAGAATTTTTTATACAGAGGCTTGCGAAGGCGAGCCCTCAGCCGTCATGCCTGACTTGAACCTGGCATGGACAGGGGGGAGTGGAGGGGGATTTGCCATTCCTTGTTGTCGATTGAAGATGTGGAGGATATTTACATAATCAGATTACTGATATAAGGATTTCTGTTGATTGGAGCTGGTGGTTACCTGGTATATCGACAAATTCTAAAAGTTTAGTCTAAATCTAAAAGTAAAAGTCTAAAGGTTTTGTTGAAGTGTGCCACAAACTAGATGGGATTCTGGGACAGAACAGCAAGCTGGGGGCAGTCCTGGATCTCATTACAAGGATTGGTGCCAACTTGGAGAAGTTGCAGATTCGGCTCAGGAGAAGGATCCTGAGAAGGATCAGGAAGAATCTCAAGGCTGTCCGAAATTCTGCAGCCTGACCTAATCTGTCTTATCTTATTTTGGCTTGGCCTTGAGGCCATATGATCAAATTCCCCTGGAAGTTAGTGTGATCAAGACATTCTGCCCCCCCCCACCTCCTCCATCCCCTTATACACCTGTGAGTAGCGAGTTAATCTTGCTCACTTGCTCAATCTTGGACTTCTGAGTCTCTCACACACTCATACACAGCACACATTGCAAACATTTACCTCTGATGTCCTCCCGATGTGACTTGATATTGTGTATGTATTACATGCTGAGGTGTTTTTTGTAAACTCATACAGTGCACTTGAAGGCTATAATAGTTTAAGCTGATTGGAGGACGAACCAGCAACTGTCTGCCTAACATCATTTGTCTTTAGCCAATCACAGTAAATCAAACTCTTGCAAATCCAGTTGGGAGAAAAGCACACACCTTTACCATCAAGAATTGCACAAAACCCGCCCCAAAGCAAAATGCTAACACATGATTGGTCCGAACACTATTTGACTGAGTCAGACGGTTTAGTTGGAGCGGGTAATGATAGATTTTCGAGGGTTTGGAAAACTCCAAATCTCCTAGGAATCCATCTTGCAGCTCAAGGTTATTTAAGGGCACCATGTGAGAGGATATTTTTCTCTCCTCTTTATCCACGTGTTCTCCTTTATCTCCTTAATATTCATATTTCTACCCTGGCGCTGGAAAAAATGGCTGCCTCGGAAGTGATGTGACTATGCATCTCTTCCAGGTCAAATTCCTTGTATTATGCAAATGTTCTTTGGCAATAAAGCTTGATTCTGATTCTGGTCAGACAAATATGTATGAGTCTGCCAATTAGGAGCCCTTTTGATTTAACAATAAAAATTTTAAATCAATCTTAAGATGAACTGAAACTCAATGAATGGAAGCAAGTACTGTATGTTTAAAGTTTCTTGTTAGTGTTAAAAGATGACCAGCAGCCTTCTGGACTAGCCACAGCAGTGAGATGCAAATTAACATCAACATACAGAGAATTTAAATTGGGCTGGAATAAAATCATTACCGGTAATTAGCTTTTCAAAGTAAAAAAAATATTTCAACTAAGACAAATAACCATGCAGTTATCATAGCAAAGAGCTATGTGCTTTTTTATCATTGGGATGTAGAATCTGTCAGTTTGATGTTCAAGCACAAGGAGGAGGACCAACAGAAAGGGTTAATGTAATCCATTTCATTGGTGGGGGCCTCTAATAACTGGTCTCGCCCTGCATCTTCATTGGCTTACAGAGTTTCCATTGTACTGGCCAGTGCAGGTGTCGGACATGCTTTGTTGATCATAATCCCCTTGGCAAGGGGAGTGGCTTTAAATGTGTTTGACGTACCCCACCGGCAGGCCCTTTGCTCCTCGGCCGCCAAACAGCCACCGTCTGCTGTAGCCACTCATTGGATTCGACAGGCGGAAAAATAATGAACAACATCTCAACCCGGCGCTGACCTGGCTCCAATTCACCAGCTCCACATGAGAGGTAAATGAACCACTTAAGTGAGCCTTCCAAGATCAAATCTTACTCAACCCTCTACCCCCCACCAAACTCCCCCACCCCACCCCCAAAGTTACCCCAGTATCAACTCTCCACACTGTCCCATTTTAAACTTCACCAACACAAGTAAGATTGTTTCACTCTCACAATCTCAGTCTTATTTTCATTCTAATGCATTTTCTTAATTTGAATGTTTATTTAGGTGTACTGAATGAACAGGTATCCAGACTGTTTACAAATGGATGGCAACAGATTTCATGTTAGTGATCACACAGTAAGCAAACATTAAAAAATTAAAGATAGTTAGATATATAAGATGAATAATTTGTCATTTAATGGAAATAAATAAAATTAAATATTTCTCTTGACCAGTTGTGTGTTAAAAGAGTTACTGGACATTTAGACAACAGCTTAAAACAACTGTGTACAGAAGTAACGTTAACACCTCTACAGTATTACTCAAGCACAAAGCCAATGCGTCACTCAATTTGCCTTTAGGTTAAACAGAAAAAACATTTCAAAACTGGTTTGATCATCTGTCAGTTACCTCAAATGATCCCTCAAAGTCTAATTACAACATATTTTATTGTAGCTAGAAGTTGGATTTTAGATCTACTCCTATCCTACAAGTCTGTTTAGGTTTTGAATAACATTTAGGAGACCATTATTATTGTGTCCTAAAATTAGCCCCTTGCCTGACACCAACGTCACGTTGCTGTCCTTATTTAACATCACAGTCAGGGATCCCTGATAAAGTTCACTCTCTGTCCTCTCTCTAAGATGTTTCTCATTAGTGAAGCGCACCTCTTTCCCTGTCCATTATCAGAAAAACAATTTGAGTTTGGGGTCATGTTGGGTTGGTTAAGGTCATGAACCTACAGTATATAGTCACCCGTCGAAATAGCACCCACAGACCCATGCTTAACCTGCTTCCCAGCAACTCTAACAATGCTGCTTTTCACATGTCAAACTGATAGAGCCATGCAAATGCCAAATTAGGACAGGATGTCTGATGTTCTAGGCGCAAAAGAAGGTGATCAAACAGAGCCTGGGTCAATGGATCCTCTCTAATTGAGACTTTCACACTTGGCAGCAGGAGAGTTCATTCAGCAGACAGCGCTGGTGCAATCTGTTTTAAATCCACCTGGAGCTTGTGGGGTTCTTTTATAAGTCACTAGGAGACAATTTAAGAAATCCTCTCTCTACAATCAAACTTAAAGGACAAGTTGAAATCCTTAGATTGTATTTGTTGTTTCTTTCCATCAGTTTGCATTTCACAAATCTGCTGAGTTGATAAATAATTCATAAGTGTTCATTAAAGGTCAAGACACAATGGAAGAGTTAAATATTTATATAGTGCCTTGCTTGACAGTTTATTTTCCAACAATTGCACTTTGGAAAATATGAATGATACAAGACACAATTAACTGCAGCTTTAATCTCAATCCTGCACTTAATTGTTATGAAACTTGGCGTAAAAGTCAGAGAACAATGTCTCTGTTGTTTTCTTTATCAAGACGTCAGTCAGCTGCTGTCTTTGCAAAGAGTTTGGCTTTGCTTCAAACAGAAACGCCATTTGCCAGAGGATATGTTGGTGTAGACTAAGATTTGGTTTCCTTTTTGTTTTAGTGTTGAAAATATTAATAGAAAAGTTTTCTTCTCAACTATTTGAGTTGATCAGTGTCCATTATTTCTGTTTATAACAACAATCAAATGGCTTTGTTAGATAATTTGGTGTCTACTTACATACAGTATGTTAAATAAAAAATCATTGGATGCTTTTGAGTTTCAAAAAATGTTTCTTCTTGTTTGTAAAAATGTAACTTTCATGTGACGTATTTCTATTTCATTAATTCACAGAGCAGATTCTTAACTGACTTTTCTGACATGGTTAAAAGGTCAGTTTGTTTCCTGTTTGGGGTCAAGGAGAGCTGGTGCCTGTCAGACAACCACTCACACACACACTCACACACACACTCCCACAAACATGAGATCAACATGTAAACTACACGTAAAAAGATCCTGGCCTGGTTTTAAACCAAGAACCCACTGCAAGGTCACAGTGTAACTAACTACCCCACCAGGTAGACCACAGTTAAAAGGTCAACTAGTTAATGACCTCTTCATTTATAACCTCACACATCAAAAGACAAATAAGTATGAACGTCGACTCATGAGTAGACAGAGTTGGATCTTGGCATCGGCAGGTAAGAAGGTCACCTTGGGGGGCATTTTGTGGAGGGGGTGCCACTGCAAGGTGATGAAAAGACTAAAATCATAGAAATAATACATATCACACATTGACAGTTTGCTGGTCAAGCTGGTGTCCTTTTGTTGTGCTCACTAGAAAATAAAACAGAAATAATCTTGCCTAGAGCTCCAAAGGAGGCGGAGCTGTGTCTGTGAATAGAAGAGGCTGACCTCCAGTCAAATACGACCACGTTTGTCAATTTTGTGATCTGTAAAAACGGCGCTATATTCCATATGCAACCCTTA
This sequence comes from Pachypanchax playfairii, assembly GCA_006937955.1. Taxonomy (NCBI): domain Eukaryota; kingdom Metazoa; phylum Chordata; class Actinopteri; order Cyprinodontiformes; family Aplocheilidae; genus Pachypanchax; species Pachypanchax playfairii. The sequence continues at coordinate 389,495 of SSNP01000172.1, read as the reverse complement.
TCAGCGACCCTAACCTTAACTGTTCCGCTTACTAACGTGAAAATATTCTGCGTTACGGCATGTGCATGCATATCTTTACATTTTAAAGCTAACAGTTATATTGCAATGAGACATGTTGCTGCACAATTTGTGTTTTCTTCAGCTGAACAGCGAGAAACCTTGTGCGTGAGCGGTTGTTAGCTAGTCTCTGCAGGATCCCTGAAAATGCTCACACAGGTCGTTTTTTTTGGAGCTGTCACAATCGACGTATATGGTCGTATAAGGAACAGAAGCAAACGTAGCTCACTGCAAAGGGAAAATGTAGTTATCATTAGATTTGTATTCAATGTTAAATCTTAACAGCCAAATCTAAAAATGGAATGGAGCAGCAAACAAAGCAGGTATCGTACTAAAAGAAAAATAATTCAAACAATCAAAAACATTTATAATATAAGAAATGTAAGAAAACATCTCAAACTTTATTCTACAACTAGTTTGATCTGGATAAAAGTTTTAAAAATGTGTTTAGATATAACAAGTTTAAACATTATTACATAAAGTAAAAGCCTATAAACATTAAAACACATTGAAATAAAAACACAGACATTGTTGAATGTCCATTAAAAACATACAATGATCACTGAAACGGTTTTATAAAATAACTTGAAACTGTCAAAATTAAAATGAATATTTAAAAGTTTACTGAAAATCAATGAATTAAAATGAGATATTGTTTCTGACTTGTGGTTCAACAGATTAATTTGAAAAACAACAAATAAACAAACTCATTAAACTGGTTTAAGGGAGCGGGGAGCTGGTGTCTGTCTTCAACTGTCATGGGGCAAGAGACACCCTGGACAGGTCGCCTGTCCAATGCAGGTTAAAACAAGGTGTGTTGTGTAATTAGCATTGCAGGTGTCTTTACATCATCACTGTGCTGTTTGGTGTGCACCACTCTGAACATGGACCACAGAAAGCTAAGGAGAGATTATCTCTGGAGATAAAATATTTGACAAGCGTGTCAAAGCTAACGGCTATAAGCAGCTTAATGAAAAGTTTAGTTTCCTGTAGCTAAAACATCTTGATGTGGCTGCAAGACAGAATCTGATGAAGAATTTAATAGACCGATAAAAGCATCACTGTTGGAAGCGAATCATTAAAAAAGACAGGAACGTGCCAAAATACATATAAACAAACAACAAGCTTGTTCCATGTATATTAAAAGGAACCTGAATGAAGTAAACAAAGAAAAGAACACTGTACGTACAGGGAAACATGGAGGAGGCTCGATTTAATTCTGGAACTGTTTGATGCATCGCAAGTTTATCAAGGTACTCTTGGTTAAAATGTGTTACCCACTGTCAGAAAACTTTCCTTAAGTCACGGCTCATGAATCCTCCAATTGGATAATTATCCAAAACACAGCTAAAAACACCAAGAACATCTTAGAACAGCACAGTGAACTGGTCTTACAGGTCTGTGAAATGAGCTGAAACAGTCAGTCTAAAGAAGGAATCCTTCAAACCTGAGACAGCTGGGGGTTTTGCTCAGGGGTAGACAACCTAAAACACGTGTGCAGAAGTCCCATTGAGAGTTACAGATGTTCATTGACCGCAATAATCACCTTAAAGGGTTGTGCAACTAAATATTGAAATACAGGTATCATTTTGTCCATTAGTTTTATTAATTAAAATGTTTTTTTAGCTTCAGTTATAACTGTATATTCATATCATAATAATAATAATAATAATAATAATAATGGTCATAAATGATATTATTATTATTATTATTATTATGCCAGTATATTCATATAATAATTGCCAGTAGTAGCATTTTGTAATAGTGGTAGTAGCATTATTCAATTAAAGCACAATTTTGAAACAATTTTTTTAACCGTTGATTTTCTTTCTTTTTTTTTTTTATTAATATTATTTTTGCCAGTTTCAAGTTTTTTTTCAGTGGGAGGATACTAATAATATTATTTTCATCTTTATGCTCTTTTTGTGTGCAAACTGATGGAGATGAAATGGAGCAGAAATAACAGATTAAGAGATGAAAGTAATTTTAGAAGAAAACATCAGAATTAAAATGAAGCTCTGAAGCACTTAACTGCTCTGTGGGAAACAGATGCAGAACAATGCGAGAGACCTCATAAGATTTATTACAACAGTTGAAACTGCTGGTAAAATCGATTTATAGAAAAAGGTGATAATACATATAAAAGACAATTGATGTATGTCATACTAGATCCTGATAGAAAGAATAATAATATATCTTTGAAAATGTGGTTTTATAACTTTAGGATGTAGATTTCAGTGAGTTATGTGTTCAGACAATATAAGCAAATGTCTGTTAATATAAATAGCATAAAGTCACAAACTACCCTCAGAATCTTCCCAAAATTGATCAATTCTATATGTATTTATGAGACAGAGTATTGTAGTTTCAGTCAACATGGAGGATAAAAAACTCAAGCAGCCTCCTTTCAGTTCACATGAGCGTGAAATCAACAGCATCTAATGATGTAAACCATCATAACAAGGACTCTAATAATATTATGTAAATTATTCTGAGGTAACGGCAGCATTACAAATGCAGCTTTGGCCAGTTTGATTTAACAAAATAACTGTTTCAACATGACTTGCAAATTTGGCAAATGGTTCAACTTTAAAAAAAAATCTAATGAACATCCATGAGGGAGTAGATTTAAATAAATGCTAAAGAAACATGACTTATATGAAATATTACAAACAATAAGTTTTAATTGAGACTAAAATCAGAAAAGGAGCACTTCAAATTATTTTGTGTAAAACAGAAACCATGAGTTTGTAGTTTGTATTTACACTGATTTATTAATAAGGAGGGATTATGTTTCTGTTTGACACTATTTCAAATGCATAAATGAACTTGTAGATTCTCAGTTGGTCTCTCAGAGTCTTTAGACGTCGCCTATAGCTCGCTCCCATCTCTGGGATAAATCAAGCTGTTAACGCTGTAGCTGTTGGTAAAGTGTGTGTTTAACTGTCCACTCTGTCCACTGCCAAACGTGTTGTAATAAACTCCACGGTTGATATGGAAGTTCTCATTGTGTTCTGATGTCCCCGTGTCCTGCCCCATGTGGTTTGGATGGTATGGGCTCAGGGCGGTTATGTTCCTGTTCGAGAGTTCATTTAACAGTCCGAGGGATCCTTGTCGGCTGGGGGAACATGAACTGTGCGTGGACATGTTACTGTAAAAGTTATTAAAACATGGAGCGGCCATGGTCAGTCCAGATGGAGAAGAAGAGGAGCTTTTTTGGGTATTTATCATCCCTTCAGTCTTTGGAGACGAAGGCCCCAGAAGTGGATTGTCTGAGGGCTTCAGGGAGGAGGCCACAGTCGGTCTGCAGTCCTCCACCTTTGTAGCTGCAGCTGTCGTTCCTCCAGCGATGCTCGGATCTGACCTTCTTTTTCTTTTCCTGCGGAAATTTCCATTGTCAAACATCTTTTCACAATTTGGATCCAAAGTCCAGTAGTTTCCTTTTCCTATGAATGAAAATAGAAATACAAATAAGCAAAATGTGTATAAAATAAATAGAATTATTCAGATTTTTTAATAACTTAGTGTAAAGACTCTTGCTTTTTTGTTGAAATAAAACTCTACATGTTTCACTTCTGATGGATCAGTTCACACATGTTTTATCTAAAATATTTTTATAAAGAAATTCAGAACAAATTTGTTGAAATTTGACAGAATTAACACCAACCCTATGTTTACCTTTGAGCAAAATTAAATAATTAATAACTGAATAAATCAATCTGTAGTTTCATTGAAAGGAACATTTTCTCTGGCTTTATATGCCAAAAGTTCTGGAACGTTCATCTTAGACTGAGAGTCCAAAACCAGGTTTAATTATTTTTCTGAAAAGATTTTAGAAAAACAGAAACGAACTAAAATGAAAAAATGTCATTTTAAACAAGTATCGCTCCTAAAATGTCATTGCAATAATTAAAATATGATACTTAAAAAAAAGGTTGAGAAAATAGAAGACCGTCCAACAAAAGCTGACAAAATAATCTAAGATTTTTGTAAAAATAACTTCGTAATCTTTAAAACGTGTTTAGTTTTTATATTTATCTATAAATTTAAGATAGGAAGTTTATTTTGTGTCATGAATGCAGCTTTAGTTTTCTGGAGCGCTGGACGTGTCTCAGAATCGGAAGTTACCTGGATCGTCTTCATCCCTCGGAACCTTCTTGAAGCAGTCGTTCAGAGAAAGGTTGTGTCTGATCGAGTTCTGCCAACCGGCTTTGCTCTTCTTATAAAAGGGGAAATTATCGGCCACATACTGGTAAATCTGACTCAGTGTCAACTTCTTCTCATGCGCATTTTGGATCGCCATGGCGATGAGGGCAGAGTAGGAGTAGGGCGGACGGACCAGCTTCAGCAGCTCCTCCTGGCTGGCAATGGACAGCCAACCCAAGTCAGGTCCGCTGAATCCAGGGGAGTTGGTTATGAACTGCCGCTGTGAGCCGTAAGAAGGTGGGATGAACGACGCAGGGTTGTTACTGTGCAGGTAAGAGGCGGAAGAGTTAACTCCTGGTCCGTTGAGCCACAGGTACGGGTTCGGAGAGGAAGCGTAGTCCCCGAGGCCGTAGTTGGCAGGTCTCTGTGCGCCCTGCAGGTTTTGCTGGTGATAAATGCTGCTGAAGTTGTCGCAGTACACAGCAGCGGCCATGTCCGTGGATTCCTGGGCGCCTTTATGAGGAAGAGAACCGACAGTAGAGGAGATGTGATGCTGGTGATGGGACTGAGGGTCAGAGGAGTTCATCACTCCCTGCGGGAAATCCCAAAGGAAAGGCTGAAGCGGTTCAGGTGGCCTCTCCCGGTGATGCGCAAGCAGCAACAAGTGTCAGAGAGGATGTAGGAGTTTTGGAAAGCTTTAAAAGTATAAACCCTGGATAGCAGCCTCGTTCAGACTTCCGATAGTTCCCACCAGCCAATAAACGGGCACAGGGGGTGTGGTCGTAAACGCATTCAGCTAAGAGTAGGTCAGTGGTTCGCTGCAAATGATCTGAGATGCGCACGGCTGGTTCAGGTGTCAAAGTGATCACTTAATGAAGGTGAGCTGTAGATTTGATTTATAATTTGAGAAACTGAACAGAAATAACTTAGAAGTCTGAATGTGGACTGACTTGCCTGTTAAAAAAACTTTAAAGTCACATAAAAGGACAAGGAATATCGGAAAAGTTAGAAAAATGTAGTTTAAAAATGTTAATATTTGTCAAATATTTTGAAGAGTCAAAAAATTGTCACAAATGGACAAAATTACATTTACGTAAATACCATACAAACTTTTTTGTCTGTTTTTCTTAGTAAAACTCAGTAAATGTAACTTTTTGAATCTGCAGCTGCATGTACAAAGTGTGACTTAACGACAGCTGTGTTCATGTATACAGCAGCAGTTTCTGATAGGAGCTACATGACTAACTGCCCTGAACAACATTTCATCAGATTGCTCAGTGATTGAAACATAAGGGGGAAAGCTGACCTGTAATTTAAGCCCTGGCTAATTTCCCCATAACTTTAGATATCCAGTCAGTTCTCTCCCTCCTTTGTTAATGAGGTGTCCATCATTGTCCATTTATTTTGATGTTTGATGTCTGTGTTAAAGCAATAATAAAATAATAAATAAAAAAAACTCCCACGGTCACATTACAAACATTTCAGGTAAATATTTGTTTATATTTGTTCACTGTACAAAAGCTAATTGTTGTTTAGAAAATAAATGTTCCACACGTATATAACTGCTATCATGATGCAAATTGTAAAATCTGTACATTCTTATGTTTACAAGCAGCTCCTGAACATAACGGTCTCCATCTCACAGCTTTTATTTCTCTATGAAATTTACTGCTAATACATTTTACAGGTTTATTGTTACTTTACAATATTAAAAGTTCTGAACTCTGTTTTAGTAATTTTTGTGCATTCTGCTGCTGTGACAGAACAATTTCCCTCAGGAGATCAATAAAATATCGGTCGAGTTATTTTGTCTCATGTACTTGTTTGATTCTCTTTTATTAGGTAAATTAGAAAATACAGTATTTCACAGAAAACTTGGAGCTGGGTTAAAAACAATACACCTTTTCATCGTTACATAGTAGATAAAAGTTTAGCATAATACCACACAGTATTTAAAAATCACTAACATCGGTCTCAGTTATTAGAGAAACTGAAAGAGTTCAGGGTGAATAGGAAACAACATCATGTGATGCCAAAACAAACTTTTCTGCTGCAGCTGCTGCGCTCATGCACAGAGTCAGTTCTACAGTCACTAGATCAGTAAACTGGAGAAACAGGCAACGGGTTTATCACCATGTTTCTGTATTAAGATTCTCATCAACAGTCTGTACAAACAAATGGAGTTATCTGGAAGTCCAATGAATATTTGCTACTTAGTTTTTACCATGACTACGGGCAGATAGAGGTTTCTCAATAAAGGGATCGTTTTTTTTTTAAAGACAAGTTGTGTTTTAATGACAGGCTGAAAGATAAAATAACTTCAACATGTCTAGGTGAAATAGATTTATCTGGAGTGATGAAGTAGATAAACGTTTACAGCTTTTATAGGCTGGTTTAAGTTCTTCTTCTGCTATTTTTTGAGCAGGCAGTAGAAAACTTGCTCTGTAGGTGAACACAGCAAGAGGTCATCTACATACTGTAGAACAGCACAACCTGGTGGGAGAGTAAAAGATGACAGATCATGTTCAAGCACTTGAGGTGAGGAGGACATTATAGGTCCTGATTAATAAGCATTAATTGTCAACTACCAGGGAAATTGGGCTAATTGGGCTAACATGAGTTATGTCCTGAATATAAAACCCTCAAACTATAAATAAGCAAAAAATACACAGTATGTCCTCCACTGTGAAGACCTGTCCAGGGCGTTTTCCTGCCTCCCGCCCAGTGGAAACAGGTACCAGATCTTCAATTCCTGAACAGGAACAAGCAAGTAAAGAACATGACTGACATATTTTATATGATGACTTAAAAAAAGAGCTTTCAGATCTCAGGAAGTCGAACACTAACACTGCTAAACAACCCACATCCTTCTAACACTAAAGTGTAAGTTCTTCAGGATGAAACTGTCCTGAATTGACCTTTCGCCGAGCCCCGCCCCCTTAGTTACTGTTGCTACGCCCGCCACTCGTCCAGCAAAGTTAAATGTTGTTGGAAGAAATCAGCGAGCTTTCAGTGGTTTAAATATCACAAAAATGGTAAATTTATGTTCGTGTAGGCTGCACACGTCCTAGTTGAACAGCCAACAAACAGGAATAATTGTGCTTTCAGTGACTTTTGGTTTCACAAGAAATGTGCTCTTGTGGGACTTTTCATCAGACATTGAACTTTATGTGGATAAATACCTCCGCAATATACACCAGGTCGACGCAGGAAGGACTTACAGTATGCAGTGGAGGGATATATTCAGAATAAAAAGACACGTAACGAAGGAGATGCGACTGCTATCAAGGCTAATGCTAACACCGGCTGGTCTGAAGCTCTCAAAGGTAGTTTCTACGTTCATAAAATGTTTTATATAAGATAAAATCAATATTATTTAAAGTTGCTTGTTGGGGCGAGATATGTTTGACTTTGTTGTAAACTGATGAAAAATAAAGTGAGAGACACTACGTCAACACAACACAACAGCCAACAACAACAGCCGCTAACGTTAGCTCATATGTTAACTAATGTTGGCTAAAGCTAAAGGGCTTGTTAAACTTAAAGAGCAGGTTAACGTTCTGGCAATGATATTCATGGTAATCATAACTTTTTGTGTTCTTGCCTCCAGTTAGTAGATCTAGAAAACACGGTAAGTAGTTAGCTGTTAGCTTTACCTTTGAGAAGACGTATTTATGCTTCGTAATTTCCCGACACATTTAACTGAATTGGGGGCCGTCCACACTGTTTAATCCATTGTAGGCACCGCTCACGTTGTGTTTTCGGCTTTGGGAATGAAAAGAACACAACTCCTCCAGATAATCTTTCAGGATATCAAGTGTCTGATTTACAAATAACATGTGTGCACCGCTTGCTTGGAGTCAGTGTTTGCCGGAACTACTCGCATAGTAACGGTTGCTATGATGTGTGATTGGACAATAGCTGTTTTTGTGGAGGGGCCGGCGAAAGGTCAATTGTGGTTAGAGCCAGACTCAAGTGTGAAGGCAAGAGCAGGTAAAATCCAGTATTTAATTTGGATGCACACACACAAGTACAAAAGAGAAGAACAGTGAAATATTGAAATGATAACAAACTGAACTGAACAGTCAGTCAGTTTCTTTACTTGCTTGTTCCTATTGGTGATCGCTGGTGTCTATCTCCAGCGATCACTGGGTGAAAAGCCGGGTAAACCATGGACAGGACATCAGTCCATCACAGGACCATATAGAAACATACAGCCATTCACACCTAGGACTGATTTAGAGTTACCAGTTAACCTCAAGCATATTTTTTGGTTTGATGAAGCGGGAGTCCACAGAGAAAAACCCAAACACACACAAGAACATCCTGTCTGGTTTTAAACCCAAGACCTTCTTACTGCAGGGCAGCAGTGCTACCAACTCCACTACCACTATGTTGCTATGAAGAGAGAAACATAAAACACAGAATACTGGGAAGCTGAGATTACTAAGTGATTCCAGTATCTAAGCAGGTAAATGGTAAATGTCCTGTATTTGTATAGTGCTTTTCTAGTCATTCAGACCACTCAAAGCGTTTTCACACTACAAGGTTTTGCATTCACCCATTCACACAACCCGATATGTAGATCGGGGGGAGAAGGGAGGGGCTAACATTCATACAACCCGATGCGCAGATCAGGGGGCCATATGGGGTTCAGTGTCTTGCCCAAAGACACTTCGACATGTGGCGGTGGAAGCCGGGATCGATCCACCAGCCGCTCCTGTGTTTAAGTATGGGACCAATCAGAGAGACAGAGGAACAAAAAACTCACAAATCTTAGTAAGTCAGAAATCTGTACTGCTGAATAATTTATTCTCAAATGTGTTGCCTATCAATTAGAGCATTATGGGGGAAATACATAAACAAACACTTAATTAAGATCATTTGACTATGGACAAATAGTTTTGATATTATTTATAAGAATAATCAGCACATATTTTACCCTGCAATGTCAAAATTCACCAAAAGGTTTCTTGCCTTAGCATATTATATCTAATCTCCTGATATTTTTGACAGTAACAACCGTTACAGTTCAGGCCAAATCCGCCATTAGGCTGATCGACAGGAAGGATCAGTAACATCCATATCCTAGCTAGCACAAAGAATAATGTTGGTTATATATTTATAGTATTATTTGTGGCCGGTCAAATATGCAAATAAGAGAAAAATAAAGCGCAGCGTAGCAAACGAGAATAAAACTCAACACTCTGAGCTGATGACCTCTGAATGACCTGGTGACGTCATCATAAATTAAAATCAATTCCTCTAAAACTAAAGCAGCATAAACGACTGTTTTAACGGCAGGAACGGAGCACTAACACTCACAGATTCACTCAGCTACCGAAGCTAATTTTGCAGCAGACCGGAAGTAGAGGCTTTTCAAAACTTCCTTGAGATAATGCAAAATGGATTTATTTATCTGTTTGTCTATTTTTCTCAACTTAAAATATGTTCTCACCATGTCCCCTGCGGGGTTCAGTAATGCTCCGTGATCCGCCAGATTGGTAAAAAAACATTACGAAGTTGCAGATTTCCCAGCATGCAGTGCATACACTCTTTCTGAAATGTTGAAAATTAAACTAAATTAAATATGGTTTTATTTTAATTTACACTTAAATGTAATGACATACTTAAAAAATTACAATAGTAGGTTATCTCCTGGGACCATAAATAACTTTCAGATCTGCTGCTATTAAATGGATCCACGTCAGGCTGTCTAAGTAAATAAGTACACCTTAGCACCATCTCAAGTTCTGCCAAGTTACTGCATGCCCTAACACATATGGTAAGGCTTATTTCTGCCACTTGTCAGAGAACTGAAGCTGCTGTGGACCAGATGGTGATGGAGGAGGTGAGGACGGACTCCATGATGGAGGAGTAGAAATGCTCCATCATGTGTGTCTGTAGGTTGAACTTCCTCAGTTGTTGCAGGAAGTCCATCCTCTGGTCCTGGAGCACCAGAGCTTTTGGTGAGGTAGCTGATGTTCATCTCCCACTTGAGGTTCCGAGACATGATGGTACCCAGGAAGCGGAAGGACGGAAGGACTCCACTGTGTCCATTGGGGACTCACTAAGGGTGTCCCTTAGGGACGGGGGGGGTACCTCCTAAAGTTCACAACTATCTCCACTGTCTTAGCTGCCTTGAGCTCCAGGTCGTTGAGCTCCTACCAGGACACCCGACAGTCAATCTCCCAGCTGTAGATGGACTCATCATCCTCAGAGATGAGACCAATGAGGGGGGGTGTCATCTGAGAGGAGCTTGACAGACTGATCACTGGAGGTACCTGCAGTAAGGTTTACTGAGCCAGAGGGAATTTATATTTTTGTTGTAAAAGTTTTTTGTCAGATGCACAATGGTGTGAATAGTTGCAAATATACAGAGTAAAGTGCATATTTATTGTCTTGAGTTTATTTAATTCTAGTTCTAAAAATGCCATGCAGGGTATATAAGGCTGTCTTTACATGACACTGGGAAACACTTCCAGAGTCATCTGTCACAATGAAAACATGTTCAAACCATCTGACTTTTGACTCAAAGATGCTGGTGTTATAACTTGTCATTTTGTCAACACTGACACTTTCATTGACATAAATACTTCCTTTTGAACAGCGAATTATCAATGGGGGCGGCCGTGGCTCAGGCGGTAGAGTGGGTCGTCTGGTAATTGGAAGGTCGCTGGTTCGATTCCCTGCTCTGCCCAGAGATTGCCTGGCCATTGTGTCCTTAACCCACCTTGCCCGTTTGGTGGTGGCCAGAGGGTCCGGCGGCGCCAGTGTCTGGCAGCCTCGCCTCTGTCAGTGTGTGTCCCAGGACAGCTGTGGCTACAAACATGTGTGTAGTTCATCATCACTGTGAGTGTGTGTGTGAATGGGTGACTGACATACTGTAGTGTGAAGCGCTTTGGGGGTCGTAGGACCTGAGTAAAGCGCTATACAAGTACACGCCATTTACCATATTTTGAGAAAGTGACTGGCTTTTGCAGGTTATCCACCATGTTTTGCAATTTGCACTAATAGTTTTGAGAAATGCCTGCAGTGGTGCAAAGTTTAATTTTGTTGTGAGAAATGCACCAAAGCAACTGAGAAAAACTGAAACTCTTACAGAGACACAAAAACAATAACAGAAAGAACACGGCAACAGCAGATGTCTATGCTAACAAAAAATGCTAATTTTACATAAACACACGCCTAAATAACAATAAACCTCATTAAACACTGTCAGTGATGTCACAGCCAGATTTAATACTTGCAAACATCTGAGTGAGAACCTGAGTGCAGTGTTTGTGGAATTTCAACAGTAAATATTTTAACAATGAAGTGCAAAAAAACCCTGAAGCAGAACATGAGAGACCAAGCCCCAGAACACCCAAGGACCACCCCCCCCACCCCCCCAACCCCAATGCTGAGGAGCCCCAGGAGGAACAGTGCAGGGCGAACCACAACCCCACCAGACAAGAGCAGCAATGACCACCAGAGCAGCCGCCCCACAACCACAATGCAGAGACTCAGGAGGCCACAATTTGATATAAAACTAGCCTAAAAGTATATTTTATGTGACAAAATGTACCAAAAGCTACTTGACACCACCAGTGAATGTTTGCTTATATAAAGTTTTATCAATGCTGTAAAAATTAGGCAGAAGTTTAGAAAAATGTTCCATAAATCATGGGAGATTAATAATTTTGGCCTCAACTGTAGAAGTTACACATACAGCAGCACTAAATATAGACTTCCATTACTTTGTTCCACTGACCCAACTCTCCCACTAGTCATTACATGTTCTTATTTTCTTTCAGTAATGAGTCAGACGATCTACCCTGCCCTCTACTGGCTAGTGTGGAGAAACTGTAACAGAACAAATACATTTAGTTAATATTCAAACTGTGTGAATATGCAGATTTTTGGATGGATTAAACCAGATGGAAAAACAAAAATACTTTTTTATAAATGTTACATGTAAAACTGTTAATAGTCATACATTTGTCAACATAATGCATAGAAGAACCCCTGTCCACAAAAACAGGCACTCCAACTAAAAAAGCAGGGATGTCCCACAATGTCATTGGCTAATTATTGACAGGGTGGAGTTACCACATAGAGCTGAAGTAATGTGAAACCAATGGGAGAGAAAATGTGTTTTACTCTCAGGCAGAGGAAGATTAAACACGCTGGAGAGTCTGAAACAAGAGCAAAACATATTTTTTTCCCAGCAGTATTTAATCTTGGAACAGAAACCTGATTTTGAGGGGACAGAAAGCTCCTCTTCTTGCAAGCTAGTAGGATTTTTTTAAGGTTTGAGGACAGAGAGAAGAGAGACTATTACAGTATGTAAATGTAAAAATAAAGAATCCATACTGTGTCCGACTTACTTAACACATTATTCACAGGAGCTTCTTTGCAGTAAAAATGTATGTAAAACATTTGGGGGTATAAAACATGCATTACTTTTATATATATATATCATATGCAGCTATCAAAGAAGTGAGACATCTTTCAGACAAGTAACAATCCTGCCCTCTGAATTCCCCGTCTCCCCGGGTGAAAATAAGAGTGTATACATAGGATGGGGTGAAACTGATTGTTTTCTCAGATGTTCTGTGGCCTCACCATTCCCATGGTGATGGTGACAAACCCATTCTGAAATAAGCTGTGGTTGTGCTTGGCAGGCCTCAAAGGCGTCAGTGCTGTTTCTCTTGGGACATGCTGGCACCATGTCCCAGCCGCAATGCTGCAGCCCCCAAATCAAAACCATACTGCTCCTTCTCTGCTACTCCTAATAGTTACATCTCCTTCTGTGCATATACCTCGTCATTAAAACAAAACTTTCAATGTTTGCAAAGAATTCTCAAAATAAAACCAGTTCAGATGAGTTTAGATTCAGAGGGGCTTTTTTAAAAACAGATTTTGTTAGAGAAGTTGTCAGTCACTGGAAAAATGACTGAATAAAGTTTTTTAAATTGTTTCCTGAATAACTTACAGACGGTGTCGTTATACGTATGTGACTGTAAAATAGGTTAAATCAGATTACTATACAAAGTTCTTTGTTCGACTCCATACAGAGTAAATGCATAGACACACTGAAAACGTGCTGCCAATGACTGTCAAGTTCTTTGAAATACTTCACTAACATGAAGTAACATCTCATTAATTCTAAACTCATGAAGACCAAGGAATTAGATAAGCAGAACTTAATAGACTGAATAGTCATTAAACATCGTCATGGAACTTGTGGCCTGCTTGGATTTTTTACATTCAACATTAACAGGTAATTTCTGATCAACATTTAACAAAATGTCAAATGTTAAGTAGATCCAAAGTACAACATGAAGTAAGAGGAAGGTGTAATAACCCAAAATAAAATGGCAAAGAAATGTCGGCTGCATCTTTTTGCTGCTGTGGATTTACTTGTTTTCCTGTGCAGCTATTTTGATGTGAACATGAATATATTTTATTGCTTAAAACTGAAAATGCTGGAAACTGTGAGAAAATAATTAGAAATTATATATTGCACAATACTATATATACTCCAGATATATACGAATCAATACTATATATACTCCAGATATATACGGATCAATACTATATATACTCCAGATATATACGAATCAATACTATATATACTCCAGATATATACGGATCAATACTATATATACTCCAGATATAAACGGATCAATACTATATATACTCCAGATATAAACGGATCAATACTATATATACTCCAGACACATACGGATCAATACTATATATACTCCAGATATATACGGATCAATACTATATATACTCCAGATATATACGAATCAATACTATATATACTCCAGATATATACGGATCAATACTATATATACTCCAGATATATACGGATCAATACTATATATACTCCAGATATATACGGATCAATAGAAGAAATATGCTATAATGTTTTAAATGAATGTATATACAGTACATACATTAAGCTGAAGGCATGGTCTTGTTTGCATTGTAGCATTCTAACACTAGCTACGTTTACATGGGCACATTTAATCGGAATAAACGCCCAATCGGAAAAAAAATACGTCATGTAAACATGTCAATCAGAATGTTTTGATCTGATGCAGCCTGATCAGAATGAAATTTCCTTCTGATCGAGAGGGGTGGTTTTGTCCGATCTTCATTCGGATAGACGTGCATGTATACACCCGTTCGGAAAGAAAGGGTGAAAAAAGCCCACTGCGCATGCGTACAACTTCAGCGTGACGTCTTTCCGCTTTCGCAGACCCAAGTAGAAAACATGGCGGGAAGTAAACAGAAGTGGTCTGCTGGTGCAGTCATCCTGTCATCCTGCTCTCCTCTCCTGTGGTGGAGGAGCAGTAGCAATATGTATTCAACCGCTAGCTTGGTTAATGCGACCAGTAAAAACCCAAACATAAAGGTAATCACCCGCAGAAGGTCCATATTGGGGATAACGTGAGTCAGCTCGAGCACACGATGGGGCGGGAAAGACGTGCAGAAAGGACGGAGTTTGTTTACTTTTTTTTCTTCCCCTGGAAAGACAACTCGCTGTGCGCATGCTCAACTCATTTAACCTGATTGAGTGCTTGGTGCATGTGTACTCATGGCATGATCAGATCATTTCAGTTAGTGTCCATGTAAACAGGGATTTTTTGGGAATTCAGATCGACCAAGATTTTAATCAGATTGGGGAAATTTGGCGCATGTAAACGTAGCTACTGTTCTCATCCGAACAGACTGTTCCCAAATATTTGATATAGATAATCTGGGCAACAGAGTTCTAAGTATGAAGAGCTGGACTGAACCAGGCTCTGAAATGATCCTACTCTCCAAATGAACCAGCTGTTAACAGGGATGATTAAAGCCCCTTGCACACCACATGACTGCTGTGTAACTTTGACTGAGGTGTGTTGGTATGTTCTTTCATGCATCCTATAGACACGTCAGATTCTCCCTACTGAGCTGAAAGAAATCAATCAGTCTGAGATCAAAGCTTCTTCACCAACAGGAACTCCACACCATGGTGCTCTTTGGCTCATACAATCTCACATCTTATGTACACACACATGCACACTCCTTGCTGTATTTGCTCTTCAGAAGCCATTGCCATTTTTTTGCAAGTAAACCTCAGAAATAGAGGTACGAGACAAGAACAATTTTGTTACCTATAGGTAAATTAGGTAAATTGTTTTAAATTGTTCCCTCAAAAGTACAATACTGGTCTTTAAAAGGCCAGAAATGCCCCTCTGAAAATTTGTACCATTTCAACTGCACCTGCAACCCTAAACAAGGCTGGTCAATTTTCAATTTATTAAATTTCATCCATCATTTTTAATGTTATGTTTTAGATGTTGGTTTTAGATTTCAAAAAGTGGCATAATTTTACTGTTTTAGTGGAACAACTTCATAGAAATGGACCTGGACTACAGGTTTATGTTAAACCACCTGAAGTCCATCACAGGACCCCTCTGGACCCCTGCAGTTTGCATACAGGACTAACAGTGGATGATGTAGTCAGTCAACAGGGGGCTGCATTACATCCTGCAACACTTCAACACAGCAGGGACGTACGTCAGGATGCTGTTCATGGACTTCAACTCAGTATTTAACACCATCCTCCTAGAAGTCCTGCAGTCCAAACTGTCCCAGCTCTCTGTCCCAGTGGATCAGACTTCCTGACAGGACAGGATGTAGCAGGTGAGGCTGGAGAAAATAACATCCAGCACCTGGATCATCAGCACTGGCGTCCCTCAGGGATGTATCCTGCCCCAACAAGCTATTCACCCTGTACACAACCGATTGCCTCCCCATTGGTCCATCTGTTCATCATTAGAAACAGAGATGAGACAGACAAGAAGTGAAACAGCTGGTCCTCTGGTGCAGTCAGAACCATCTATGGGGCAGCCGTGGCTCAGGCGGTAGCACAGGTTGACTGGCAACTAGAGGGTCACCGGTTCGAATCCCTGCTCTGCCGGAAAAAGATTTCCTGGCCACCCATCCTGTTAGATGGTGGTCAGAGGGTATTGTGGCCCTTGGCAGCCTCGCCTGTGTCTGAGGACAGTTGTGGTTACAATGTGTGTGTAGTTTAACTCCACTAAATGTATGTGTGTCAGAGTCTTAGAAATGCGCTATACAAGTACACACCATTTACCATATATAGAGTTCAACACTCTAAAACCTGTGGAGATAGCAGTGGATTTCAGAAAGGAAAGGGTCTCCGTCACTGTCTGCCATTACAATTCACTATAGTACTGTGTCTATAGTGGACATATTCAGGTTTCTGAGGACCTGAAATGGACATGGTCATTAAGAAGGTTGAACTTCCTGCAGCAGCTCAAGAGGTTTAACATGCAGAACTACTATCAAGTCCATAGCAACATCCTCTGCCAGACCATCATAGTCTGGTTTGGATCAAAAACCAAACTAGATAGGAACAGACTGTATGGAACTATAAAGTCTACAGAGAGGCTCACTGGTGTTGATCTGTCCTCCATCCAGGACCTAGACTCCTCAAGAGTTCCATGTTTTTACGTGGTCAGTCACAATTTATTTAGGTTCCCCCACCAGAATTACACTCTGGGATCTTGTTATTCAGTGGCCCCTCAAAAAAATGAAACGGGAGCCAAATCAATGAGCCAATAGACAGAGGTGTGAAAGAGCACTGGTGAATCCAGAAGACAGGTAGGTATGAAGACGGAAGGTGAAACACTGAGTTTTCACAGGTAGTTTATTTTAATAGGAAACACTCCAGACATGAAGGAGAGTGAGACTACCAGATGAGCTGTGCTCAGGGAGCTTCAAGGTTTCAAGCTTACTCCATGGTATTTCACTTCTCTGGAGAGAAAAACAACAGTGAATGGTGTGTATACACTTAAATGGTTTAATGCCAAGTAGTAGATGAACCCCGTTACCTTGTCTGGTAACCGGAAGGTCGCTGGTTCGACTTCCCGCTCTGCCCAGAGAAAAAGATCGTCTGGCCATTGTGTCCTTGGGCAAGACACTTAACCCACTTTGCCTGTTTGGTGGTGGTCTGAGGGTCCGGCAGCGCTGGTGTCTGGCAGCCTCGCCTCTGTCAGTGTGTGTCCCAGGACAGCTGTGGCTACAACATGTGTGTAGTTCATCATCACCAAACGTGTGTGTGTGAATGGGTGAATGACAGACTGTAGTGTGAAGCGCTATGGGGGTCGTAGGACCTGAGTAAAGCGCTATACAAGTACACGCCTTTACTATAACAACCTGAAGTTTTACACATTTATGACTTAGCTGTGTTTCCAAATTTAAGCCTTCAGTGTCCTCACAAAGTGTCAAGTAGAAAGCCAGAGATAGATTTATACTCTGCTCAGGGTTTTGTACTGTGTTATAGAAACAATTCTCCCTGAATTCCTACATGCTAACAGTCAAACTTGGACTAGATCCAGCAGTTCTATTCCTAACAATGTCAATCCTAAAAAAATATTGTTTTTTTTAACATATTGTGCAAAGAAATATAAGCCATTCCTCTAGATTTCTGGTAGTAACCATATGCCCTTGGATTTTATTTACTGTGTAACTCCAAGACTGTTTAATTATACAATATGTAATATATTTTTGGAACATGTCTTAGTGAATGTTTCTGGTCAAAATCTTTATCTGGCATGCTTAAATGTTTGGGATGCTATCCATGGTGCTGAATCAGATAGGTACAATGTGTTTTTGTTTTGTCCCGATGTAGTAAGTAAAATAAGTAAAATGTTTTCTGTGAATATTAGTTTATTTTTGCAATCCAGCCCTCACAACTGACTGCTTTCAGATAAATACTTGATATCATTTGTTATGTAATTTTAACTTGTGAAACAAACATATGTGAAAGAATTCTTAAATGCAATGGATGAACAAGTGTTGTGTCAACACCTAATAAAAACTTAGAATAGAACATCTTTAAAACTGACTCTTTAGGTACTTTGTTACCAGAAGCCTGATAGAATATGTTTCAGTTTCTTTTATTGGTTTCTGGAAAACAACAAACTAATTTGACCAATTTCCACAGACAAAGTATTTTTTTTTACCAAGAAGGTGATTTCCAAATTTGCCATTTTCATTTTTTTTAAAGATGGGAGTTTCAAATACTGTTCTTTGACTGTTACTTGCTTTTAAGCCTGACATGGTTTTTTAATCTTCCATTTTTCATCTTTTCTCAGTTTTAGGCCCATTACACAGTATTTTGTCATGGTCAGTTACATAGATGTCATAGAAAATATATGGAAAAGCAGCCAAATTGTATATGTGTGTGTGTGTGTGTGTGGGGGGGGGGGGGGTATGCAGTATAGGTATGCTGTGCAGTATATGTAAACCACAAAGTGACTGACATAGTAGCAGAGGTTGCTGCCTGTTATACTTCTGTGGAAGTTCATCAAGAGCCACGTGGGAAATTTGTCTATTTTTAGTTTCAGCAGAAAAAAAAGTCTGTGTTGAAGTTTTGTTACAAGTTGTGGGGAAGTAAAAGTCCATAATTTATTCCTTGTGATGTACAGGTAGAGGTTGACCTCTCAACCTAATCACCATTAATGTAGATTGAATGGAAGTTACTTTTCCTGGTTGTCCGAAAGTCCACAATGATCTCTTTTTTCTTGGTCGTGTTGAGATCCAGCTTGCTGTCTTTGCATCATACAACCATTTGTTAAATTTCCTCGCTATAGTGTGTCTCATCCTTTCTTGATGTGAGACCCACAATTCGGGTGCTGTCAGTGAACTTTACCATTGTGTTGCAGGTTTGGGTGAGAGCCATGTTGAGAACACAGGTTCTCCAGTGTTCAGAATGAGAATGGACAATGGACATTTTGTGGCCTATTTGAAAGTTCAGGATCCATAAAAAGAGTGTAGTGGTTGAGGTGCAGCCAAGGATACTGAGCTTGTCAGTCAGTTCATGGGAGATGGTTGTATTAAAAGACTGAAATCTACAAACAACATCCTGACATAGGTCAGAAAGCATCAGATGGCACAGTGCTGAGTCACGAGCAGTGGAGACAGTTGTTGATCTGTTTTCTCTGCAGGTAAACTGGTAGCAGTCCAGATCTAACAGGGATATTGGTCCTAATGTGAGAAAGGTCCAGCCTTTTCAGGGTCACTAGTCTAGGGGTCATTAAGACATCTAACTGGACGCTTCTTGGGTATGAAGGCTATAGTTATTGATGTAATCCCTGCTTTGACTGTGCCATATGCTGCAAGGACAGATTAACTCATTCAGTGCCACTTTCAGATTTCTGTCCCCCTCAGTGTCAAAGATATTTAGCATTTTTACTGATTTTTGATTCATGTTCATTTATAAAGCGCCAGTTCATAACAAAGTCATAACACGGCACATTACAAAAATACCAATCAATTAGTAAAAAATAGAACATTTTCTATCTAAGGAACCAGCCGATTGGATTGAATCATCAGTTCAGCACAATCCCCCATCCTGAGCAGCACGATTGGCAACAGTGGAAAGGAACAACTCACTTTTATCAGGAAGAAACCTCTAGCAGAACCCGGCTCAGGATGGGCGGCCTTCTGCCTTAGCCGACTGGGGTCTGAGCTGACAGGAAAGAGACACAGACAAACACAGATGTATTTTGGCCAGTCGTCATGTCTATAGAAAGATAAACAGAGAAACAGTTAATGGCAGCAGTAACAATCAAAGCAATAACAATTTGATGGCTCTAGTGGGAATATTTCATTGTTTGTTTATGTGAGATACACCCTCCTCAGAGGCAGCCAGAGTAAAGAAAGACAGCAGAGTGAAAAAATGTGGTCAGTATGTCCTCCGGCAGTCTAAACCTATAGCAGCATAACTAAAGGGATGGATCAGGAGAACCCAAGCTAACCCTGACTATAGGATTGTGTAAAAAGGAAAGTTTTAAGTCTGTTCTTAAAACTACACAAGGTGTCTGCCTCACGGATAAAAAGTGGAAGCTGGTTCCACAGGAGAGGAGCCTGATAACTAAAAGCTCTTCCTCCCATTCTACTTTTAGAAACTCTAGGAACTACAAGCAGACCTGCAGTCTGAGAGCGAAGTGCTCTGTTAGGAACATATGGAACAATAAGATCTTTAATATAAGCTGGAGCTTGGTCGTTCAAGGCCTTATACGTCAAAAGTAAAACCTTAAACTTTATTCTAGACCTTACAGGGAGCCAATGAAGTGATGCTAAAACAGGAGAAATATGGTCTCTCCTTCTAACTCTCATCAGAACTCTGGCAGCAGCATTTTGGATCAGCTGGAGGCCTTTAACAGAACTATTAGAACACCCTGATAATAAAAAATTACAGTAATCAAGTCTAGAAGTAATAAATGCGTGAACTAAAGTTTCTGCATCCCTTTGATTCAAAATGCTCCTAATTTTAGCAACATTACGCAGGTGGAAGTAGGCCGTCCTGGTAACATGCTTTATATGAGAACTAAAGGACATGTCCTGGTCAAAGATAACACCCAGGTTCTTTACCTTCTTGTTGGAGGCCAAATTAATGCCATCCAACGTTGATGACTGACTACACAACTTGTTCCTAAGATTCTCAGGCCCAAATGTCACAACCTCTGTCTTGTCTGAATTTAAAAGCAAAAAATTAAGCGTCATCCAACATTTTACATCATTAAGACAAGCTTGTAATCTCTGCAGCAGGTTGGTCTCATCAGGCTTCATTGATAGATATAACTGAGTATCATCAGCATAAATATGGAATTTTATACCATGTTGTCTAATAATTTTACCAAGCGGTAACATATATATAGTAAAGAGGATTGGTCCAAGCACTGAACCCTGAAAACAATCAGACATTACTGTGGGGAATCCTTCGCCTGTCTGACCATCTCTTCTTTACTGTGAACACAAGGCTATTTAAACTTTTCGCTCAAGGCAGAGACTCTTGAAATGAAGTGAGTGTTTTACCATCTTCTAGGCTGAGAATCATGGCTTCAGATTTAGGGGAGCCATCGTCCAAGTGGATTCACACTTGATTGTGAATTCTACAGTGCAGACCTAAACTTAGGAGCTGAAGATGCAGACGGACAATTATCCACAAAATACAAATATACAACCTTGTGTTATGTCTGCAGGCTGTTTTCACCTGCACACTGCTCAGCCTGTGATTCCCTGCACCTATCCCCACCTCTTTATAACTGGTGTGTGTCCTAGAATAACTTGTCAGTTAGTTGAACATTGCTAACACTTCCTAAAAAGTGCCTGCGTTCCTATCAGTCCATTCTCCGTTTGCTCTGTTGTTTACAAACCCTGGACTGTTCCTGATTTTTTTCTTTCGCCTGCCTTCTGATTGAATTAACCTTGCTCTCAGAATATTTTGACATCTAAACTTTTAATCTTCAACACTGCTCTTGTTTCTATCCCACCCTGTACCTCTGCTACTCTGTCTCCCCGTGTGATGGAAGGAGTTCCACTGTTCTGTTCAACAAGTTGCTTTTACTAGCCAACAAAAACAGCTCCTGTAGGATGAAACCACGTTACAACTACCACCACCACATCCCATGCTCTCTGTTTTCTTCTCTCACGCCCACTCCACTCTCATAATATGCAACAATGAACAGAAAATCCAAACAGGGTTGCTATAGTACTTTACAAAAAACATCTATGTCTGATGCTTCACTCCATGTGTCACTCTGGAGTATATGAGAAAGTCCAGCCCTGTCCAGGAGTTGGGTTCCAGAGCTGAAGCTACTGCATAGTTAGTCACATGATATGGTGCTGATGTGTCATTTAAAGAGGCCATTTCATACAAATTTCATGACTTTGTGGTTATTTCTGAAGTATTAACCAGTAATATGAAACATTTTTTATCTAAAAAACATCAGGAAACACTGATTAACAGACCTTTCAATCTGTCTGCATTAAAATTCGGGTGGTTCCGGCTCATTCCGTCATGCTTCAACAGCTCATTCATATTCATTATTCGAATTTGCTGGTCTCTGATTGGCTAACAAACTAGCCTATCAGAGAAAGGTATAGTGTTTCCTGCCCCGCTGCGCATGGCAACATTGGACTTCGTGTCTTCCTGTTTGCTACGTCTTATGCTACAGCTTTTAGCCAGTAGCATGCTAGGCGTGGTTTCAACTGCAGGAGCTGCCGAATACTAACGAACAAAGGAGTTGTGATGAAACAGATACAGGTCGTTCAGACTCGAGAGAACTCTGGTGTTATCACCACCTGCGTAGTTTGAGAGATTAAAACTGAAAGAGAAGTTGTTGACCTGTTTTCACACCCACTATGAAGGTAAGAACACCTGTGGAGCTAAAATATTCAACAGAAACCTCAGAAAAACCGTTTTTAATGGAAGGGCCTCTTTAAACACTGTGGTGTTGGGTCAAACCAAGTAGCTAAGCAGAAGGTTTAAATCTCAGTGGTGACAACAACGATATAACTGCTTTTGCTGAAAAAGAAAAGCTAATAAACTGTGGGATTGTTTCTGACTATGGTTCATAAAGGTGTCACTAGCTGTTAGCAGTGCCTGTTAGCATCGTGGATGGTTATCTGCACCCCAAGGTCACACATGTTCTTTGAAACAGTAAAGAGTGACAACAAAGTTGCAGCATGTGATTGTCCCTATATAAATACACCTCAGTTGTTTCAGTATTTTGTCAATTCATCATGTAACTCATCCTGTTCACTTGACCAGCTGTTTTCCACTTGTGTTTTAAGTTGATTATATTTTCCCCTGTGATTCTCAGTGTTAGATTTCCATTTGCTGCCCTGTCACCTGTTTTTATTTTGGTTAAAATTTTGTTTACATAGTTCTATATTTGTGGTTCCCTACTTATGTCCTTCAAATACCACTACTCATGATACTGATGTTTAATTAAGAACAGTATACTGTCACACAGCTTGGCTCATATTGCTCACAAATAACATACTGTAGATGCAGATAATTATTCAACACTGACTGCTGCGGTCAAAGTTTCTACTCAAAATGAGTTTTCAGCACAGGAGGAACGTTCTAACCTGCTGTTAGTCCTTCCTGAAATCACAGCAGTGATGAAAGGCTGCTATTCTTGGCTAGGAAGCTCTAACTGCTGTAGTTGGCATTGGAATTGCTTGAGAGAAATGTGATCTCAGATTACATGAACAAACATTGTGATTCACATTTTATTAAGAACTGCAAGAATTTTGCAGCCCTACTTCTCAGGAAAAATGTGACCCACCTACACACCTTCATATTTTAAAAACACCTCCTTAACTCTTCTCATAAACACACTTGGTTTCACTTGTCTAAACTTAGCATGACACACCCATTTCAAAACTTGTGCAGGCCTACATGTATAATATACTTAGTAAGACAAACAAGAGCTGTCATACACAGAAAGAGGGAGGGGCCAGCGGTCAAACGCTTGTAATTCATGCTAGGTCAACAAAGACTTGCTAATCCTACAATAAGCTTTGTTAAAGTTGATATTTGTGTGTGTGTGTCTGTGTGTGTGTGTGTGTGTTCTTGTTTTTCTAACCTCCTGAGGACCAGTTTCCTGACTTTTACTATCTTTCTGGGGTCCGAGGGTTCTTGTGGGGACCGAAGCCTGGTCCCCATGAGGGGGACTCCCCTTTTTAGGGTTAGGGGTTAGGTTTATAGGTATGGTGTGAATAGAGTTTTAGTTAGTCTTAGGGTTAGTTATAGATCAGTAATGGTTAAGGTTAGTAAAAGGGTTTGGGTTAGGTATAAATCTAGTTACTAAAATCAATGGAAGTCAATGGACGGTCCCCATAAGGATAGCAAAACAAACGTGTGTGTGTCTGTGTGTGTGCGTGTGTGTTTGTCATTCTTTCTCCCAGCTGGGTGCACCAATCTATGAGTGGTGCATTTATCATCTCCCCTCCTCCTGCAGTTTCTATCATGTTTTAGCCCATTGCTTTCTCTCTCCATGACTACCTCACCATGCTCGTACTCAGACCTCTGCTCCTTAGGCAAAGAGGTCAAGCAAGAGAGGTTGAAGGCCACAACATTGGTTGGAGGCTTGTGGTTGAAGATGGAAATGATCTCTTTATATTTGCAAGAGGAGCTCAGCAAAGTCTAAATACATTCACCAGAGTGTGACAGTTGGACATAAAAAAACTTCATTATTTTGAGCTTTGACAGATTTAAATCCCTCCCATTCTCCAATGTTTACTTTTTCTTTCACAGATTAGAAAAACAACTAAATCAAGTTTGCTCATCAGTTAAAAACACAAACCAGTTTCATAACAGACCAATCAATGTCTGTCAATGAGTTTTCACATACATACATTTATTAGTTATAAATCCAGAAAAGTTCATTTTGTCTCAAACTTTAGTTGACTGTGCTGACAAGATTCTGGATTTAATCCAATGGCCTCAAGGAAGCAACTGACATGCAGTCAGAGCATTTTGCTCTTTTCAACGTGTTCAAGGAAGAAGAGCTGCTGAGCAACATTTGGTAAAAACCCCCTGCAACCTCTTCAGAGAGCAAAGATCCTAATCTATGTGCAGTTTGATGTGACTCCATGTGACTGAACACACAGGTTAGACCTTGTGCAGGTAAACAAATGGGAAAAAATAGTGCTATTACTAACGAGTGAGGCAACCTAAAGTTGTGTATCATTAACAGACATGAAGTAACAATTTAGGAAAACTTCACACTGAAGTTAAAAATGAATGAACAGCCTGCGCCTTTGCTCACTGCTTTTCTGTTTATGAAAAATAACTCAAACGACAACATTTCTTTTGTTTGTTTGTTTAAAATTTGCAATATTCTTTTCAAATTAAAGGCAAGGTTATGCAATTTTGCTGTTTTGTTGATTTCTTATTTTTAATTTCATGATTTCAACTTTCAGTAACTAAAAGAAGCTTTGAATGAATGAAATAGTGCTCTCCTCAAAAATAATGAATGACTATCGCTAACTGATAGCTTGTCTCAGGAAAGCTACGACTTCCCTATCATCAGACTGGCTAGCTCATGTCAAGAATTTATCTGCATTTAGGTGACAAATGGAGGCCAGCTGAAGAGCAGTAATGACTGATAAATGCTGCGACATTCCGATCTTCTGACAGCAACTCTCCTTCACAAGTATGTACACAGTTTGGGGTCGGTATGCAGCAGAAATGGCTGCCTATATATCCTCCTTCCCCTATATGCAAACAAAACTTTGTGCATTTATTTGTGTCCTTGACAGATCCAAGTAATATAGATTACTGAATCTGTTTAACAGTCAACAACGTATAGAAAACATCTGTTTAGATTAGTGAGAACGAAAAGCAACTTGATATAGAAACTTGAGAACCTCTAAAAACAGATTGTGTAATCAGCGATTCCAGTAATGTGGGACTAAGATGACTTTCCACCGCAATAAAAAAAAATGCTGTGACATGTTTTGGGCTGGAAAATTATTGGGTGTTTCTGAAAATTTTGAAAGAGTTCAGCGGGTTACTTGTGTTCTACGGGAAAATAATTTTCAGAACAAGCTAATATAATCGATAGATTTTCGTTTTAATCTGTGTTGATTTAAACAATCTGGTTTTTGAAGAAACAAGAATTTTTTTCACAGCTGTTGATAACATCGTGTTTGACTAGCAGTTTGTAAATCAAGTCAGGCCAAGTTCGTCATCAAGGCGCTCTTTGTGCTGCTTTGACTTGAGCTTTACGAACAGGTTTGACTGGCACTGTGACTGTCTCCTCTAACTGCACCTCTCCACCTACGCTCCTGCACTCCAGTAGCCAGAGCTCGTGCTTCTATGAGTCTAGCGTTCTGCCTCTCCAGCCTCCCACGCAGTCATTAAAACTGCCTCATGCTGCCAAAGATGAAAAAAAGATTTCACTTTAGTCAGATGACAGTAACATATCTTCTGATGTGTTCATGTGATAAGAACTTTCACTAGCCGTACAGGCACCGTACTGCAGCACATCGAAATTATAGGACAAAGGTGACACATTGCTTATGACCATTTTCATACTCAACCCTTCTTACATCACTACCCACAGATTAAAAGAGGGGGAACAAACCAGATCTCCACTCATCCTCCTCTCATTTGATCTTCCTGTGCTGCAACACAGCTGTGCCAGCATGTTAACATGCACACGCAAACTCCCACACATGACTTAAAGCATGTCATCCTGATCTGTGAAACCCATGAATGTCTCAGTCTCTTAAACTCTTGGTCGTAGCTGCAGCTTTTTGATGTTTTGCTCAGGGAGCAGCTATGAATAAAATATTTCAGCTATAAATAGCCTTTGGATAAGAAGCGGGCAGAAAATAACCATTCACTTGTTTTTTATTTTAAAAAGAAAAGAAATACACGAACGCTGAATAACAGCTGACTAAAATACAGTTAAAACATTTGACCCAAGTTGACAGTTTCCTTTGGTCTTGATTACTTTTCTGTGTCATGCATTTTATCCCAGTTTATTCTCAAAATTCAGAATCCTTCTTTTATGCATGTTCTGATAGTGGTGGTACATTTTTGCACTAATGAGCACAGTTATGGACTCACATTTTACTCAATAGCTATTAAAGGTTAGTGTAGAACATACAAGAGAGCAAATAATGTTTCTATCATCTAAAAACTCACGTCACCACAAACCAAATAAATAGAACAATGCATCACCAGACTTTTCTCAGCAACTGGTTTTCAGAAAAGGTAAATCAGATTCAATTCAACAGTCATTTAAATCTATTTATTTCAATTTTCAGATACAATATGTTCTTAATGTCAGCAGACTGCAGGAAATGCCCCGATCCTGAACATAGGGGTGAAGAGTGGCCACCTGCTTCAACCTGCAGGGGTTTAAGAGGACAAGCAAGAGACAGAGACAAAACGCACTGACCCAGGCACAAGAAAACCTGAGAAAACATAATGAATGACACTAATAACTGCAAATACCCACAGTGCCAGATGGTTACACACTCAGGGGAGGGACATTTATCCAAATATCAGTGGGGGTATATGTAAACTAAATGCCTGGGGGTGCCCTGACCCCACAGCTGAGTCAACTTTAGGAGATGGTGCTGGCACTAGACTTTCTTGGGTGCCCTGAAACCCTCCCAACAAATGAAAGTTTTGGGAGGTTTAAGTTTATTTTAATGGCAAATAGGCAATTTGCATTCCAGCTGAGGACTCTACATGGTCTGGCAGTTTGGAGAATATACTCATTTCAATTATAAAAAAAGGAGGCAGCAAATTTTTTAACAATAAATATTTGTGTCATTCTAAACATTTTTTGGCAGCAACGTTTTCAACCATGGGTTTCTCTAGCGCGAGGAAAGCATCGTGTCAGCGCCAAGCATTTATTTTGAAAAAACACTGCGGAAGTTTCATTAGTTTCAGATGAGTTGGGCTTTTCAGCTGCGCGGTGCAAATTACTTCACAAGCAGCAGCAGCAGCAGCAGCTGGAGCAGCTGGAGCAGCTGGAGCTGAAGCGAAGTGAGTCGCGCTCATGTCGTCTCGTCGACCGTCTGTCCACGTCGGGACGTGATAACTAGATGTGGACGTTTGGACACTTTGGACTTTATGACACAGTGAGCTGGAAATAAAAAACACAGTAGTGGAGAAACTGTCGCAGACTCTCGACGTGAAATCGTGAGGTGGATTTCGAGGTGCTATATTTTGATTTCCTCTGAGATTATAATGCCCTCGGAGCTGAGGGCAGGATCTCAAAGTCGATTTTGGATTTCCTTCTGCTGATGGATGAAAGCTTTTCCCAGCTTCCTGTCTTCTAATGAAAGCTGGGTGACATCTGGAATCACACTCCTGGGTTTCTGTTAATCAGGACATTTCAGGTAGATTTCTGTTATTATTATTATTATTATTATTAATAAACCTAAGCCTTCATACAGACAGAAATAAAACCACATTTCTATTCATTCTATATGCCAATATTATCAGGTTTAAACAGTCAATGACTCGATGTTGGGTTTCCTTCTTTTACTGCTTAAAACTTGCTGCCGGGTTGCTGGTGCGTCTTTTGTCGCTCAAGAGGCGTGAAACCTTCTCCTTCCCGGTCCAGTCCAGTATTTAACCACAAAGAACTGACAGTTCTGTGTCTGTAACAGCAGTCAAGCGCAAAATTGTTTAGGTTACGCGCGTTAATGAAATGAGTCTTGGAAAAACTTAATTTAATTAGAACTTCCAGGTGGGGTTGAGTCTCTTATTTTCAAATTTAAAGAATTTCTATGGTTATTCTTTTAATGATAAAAAGATAACGCAATTTTCCAGAAAAATCCCGAATCCATTAAGGACACGTGAAACGCTGAAGCAGGAAATTTGACACGCCCATGAGGAGAATTAATTATTATATGTAGATGCGTTTAAAATGAGCTCTCGTGCCATGAACGAAACGTTATCTATTCTAAATAATATTGTTAGTACGCCAGACATGGTTTTACTCTCTTTTATCTCTGGTTGTTTGAATCCGCGTGCCTCCTCACCGCAGCGATGACGTCTTCTCAGGTTGCACGAGTCCTGTTCCGCCCACCTCCCTCTCCGGTTCTCCGGTGCTTGTGGTCAGTTCGGAAGTTTTTCCCAAAAGTGACAGGTTTTTTAAATTTAATTGATTAAAGTAACGGTGCATTTATCTGCTCGGCAACATTTACCTTTTTTTCATAAACGCACCACGTTGCTGTGGGATTCAGTATCATCACTATCAGACAAAATGACTGGATTACAGCATCACACGATGGGTG
>SSNP01000172.1:342830-360649 GCA_006937955.1 Pachypanchax playfairii | reverse complement strand
GGGGGGGGGGGGGGGGGGGGGGGGGTCTGCTGAATTACAAAGAACGTGAGATTTGGTTAATACCTTCACTAAATTTAATTAATTAATAAACGCCTGATGTTGGCAGTGTTCCCCCTCAGGGATTTTATTTATTTATTTAAACCACAGACACATTTCTCATACAAATGGAACTCAGTTTATCTCATAATACAAAAAGTGATGGAACCCGCACAGTTATTTTTTCATCCCCGTTAATAAAGAGGACCTTTAGTCTTACATCCAAATGGACTCGTAACTTTTTGTAAGTTTAGCAATAGTTTGAGCCCTTAAAGGTGCTTTAAGAGTCAAATAAGAAGCTTTAAAGTGTAACTTACCCCCAAATCAACTATTTTGCTGATAAACTCTATAGATGAGTGTTAAATAGTCCTGTCTACATGTCTGATTCATATTTTTGGTATTTAAGCCTATTTTATTTAAATTATTATTTTTCTACCAAAAACCGTTAGTGGAGCGCCCTCTTCAGGTTAAAATGGTACAATACACTTGAATTTGAATCAGGCATTTCTATTGGCTGAGACCTTATTTTCTCTATACGTGATGTCAGGATTTGGCTGCTATGGGATATAAAACAGTCAGACACACCCCTACTCAGTAGTGAGTGAGTTTGAACAGGAAGTGTATACAACCGTTATAAGAGTTCATTTTAGTGTTTGTGATTGTGTGAAAACGTGTTTTTAGCACATTACTGAAGAGTTTTCTCATCATGCTGAGATACTTCGATCTATACCTCTGTCACCTCTCTGCAACACTCTGTTGTTTTCTGTTGTGGACAATGACGTGCAGCGACCAGAGTATTTAGAAGATGTTTAAATACTCAACTGGTGAAGGCCAAAAAAACAGTTTATTTATTCATTTGTAGTGTCGGGGAATCCATCCTGACATTGTGTGAGTGAAAAAAAAACGACTTGAGCATGTTACATATTTCCTTCCAAATGTCACAAGGGCATCATTTCAAAACTTCAAGAGCAAAAAAAAAAAAAAGCTGGAATTTCTGTTAAAAATTTAGTGTTTAACAAGATTTGTTCAGAGATACTAATTTCTAATCATGTTTGGTGGAATTAGAGGAAGCTTGTGAAGAAGCAGGTGGTGTACAGATGTGCACATGGTATCAGAGAGTTTTCTTAAATTTATCTCCAAGGACTGAAATTAGTTAAAAAATATTTTAATATTTTAATATTTTAAAAGTAAAATATAAAGAAAATGTGTGAATAGCTGAGAAAACTAGAGAGAAATAAAATCTGCCATTTCAAGTGGTTGTAGGTCATTTTCTGTATAAAACCTTTTCTGTTTGGTCTTACATTATAAGTATCATGGGAGCTTCACACTTGATTATCTTTACTAATAGAAAACCAGGTTGACTGAGATGGAAACTGTTTGAAATTAAGCTTGAAGCCGCTTTCTGCCTTCAAGCTTTAACAGTGTGAAATAACCATGTGCATGTATTATTCACTACGTTGGTTCTCTTTCCCTTCCATGCTGTAAAAAATGTAAATTAAAAAGGCCTTTGAACTCTGCTGAGATGCTGCGCTTCTGCTTTTTGAGGTTAGTCGGTGAAATAAAGTGTTCACAAAGACTGAAATGAGTTTAGAAATGATGTTCTGTACCAGTCTGTGGTGCAGCAGGTCTGAAGAAGCCTCTGATTCATAGTAATGTGTTATTTGTGAAAAAGCACTTCAACGAGATGAACCAGCTCCCAGTATTCTAAGCAGAAATGACAGCTGCTGTCGCTTGGCTCTGAAATCCGTGCAGTCAGAAGCGGGACTTTATTTAACGGGCATACCGAGCAGCCAGTCACAGGAAACCCAGACTAAGTTCATCCCCTCAAGTGAAAGAAAGAGGAGCAAACACTCAAAGACATTCCACAAACTTTAAGTACCTTGAGAGTGTCCGTACAAGAGGGGGTTCTTCTATGGACGATGTCCAAAAAGAGCTGAATCTTTGAAAAGAGGAGTTCTTTCATCACTTCTTACTGAAGACATTCTGTTGTTGGACTACTGAGTTGTAATCAGAATTTATTTTAGGTGAAGATGTGCAGAAAAATAAAGAACAACATGAGAAACTAGAAATATTTACTTAACCAAACCAATCAGATCAGAACCCTGAACATAACCAGCCTTCTTTAGCAGTTCAATGTATTTAAGTCACTTGTTGTAATGCTGCTCCCTCAACAGGTTACTGTAGATGTGATTTATACGCTCAACAAAAGATGTATAAAAGATCTTCAGCATCTTTGGAAACATGGAAGGACCTAAACTAATCTAACAAAGTAAAGTTTCATCCTCAGCATAATTGTTTTGTGTCCAGGGGTGTATTTCAGAAAGCAGGTTTAACAAACTCTAAATCAAAACCTGAACTCAAGGTTGACCAACTCTCAGTTGTCAAACTCAGAGTTTTCGGTTTCAGAACAGCTGTTAAGCATTAGTTCAATCAACTCTGAGTCAAAGTGAAACTGAGTTACACTTGTGCATGAGGATATAAGAAGCCCTCATCAGTGGAACACAGATAACATGATTCACCATGACAACCAGTGGACTAAAGGTTAGCGCCCCCTACTGCTTCCCAGTAGAATTGGATCTTTTAATGACTGCATGTGCAAAAAATGAGCACATTTAAAAAAAGCAGCAGCAAAAAAGAGAGAGATTGTGTGACAGAAAATTACTGATCTAGTCAATGTGTGAATATTAATTAGAGGAAATAATAAATGTTTGATGTTGAATGTTCCACTCATTCAACATTTATATTCTATATGTTTTTGAGCGCACAGGTGCAACTCAACAGGTGCAAAAAGATTTCAGTTTCAGGTTTTAGTTAATAGTGTTGATCCAGTCCAACTTGCAGCTTCTTTCTCTTCAACAGAACATGCTGGAAATGATAAGGGGTCCATTAATGAGGAAGAGGGTCCATCAACCTCCACAGCACAGCTTACCTCAGTAGGAACATTATTCAGCATTAACCAACAACTTACTATGACACTAAGTAGACATGGAAATACACAGAATCGTCTCGGTGTGGACAGCATGTCCACCATGGGTCATATGAGAGATGTGTGAACTGAGAATATTGTTTAAATAAATTATTGATGATTGTAGAAACGCTCATACAGACACTCATCAGGGTGATAAAACATCCACTCTGGGTCTGATCATCAGTGTTAGGAAAGTTACTTTAAAAAAGTAATTAGTTATAGTTACTCACTTGTTCCAAAAAGTAATTTAGTTAGAAACTGAACTACTCTACAAAAAAGTAACAAGTTAACTGAGAAAGTAATGGACTGCATTACTGGAAAAAAAAAAAAAATTGTGTTATGCAAATAAAACGGATTCTGATTACACATATAGCCTGGCAGCACTGGGGATCAAACCCACATCCTCTGAACAAAAGACAGATTCTTTACCACTAGATACAATAACCAACATATTTGTTGCATAGCTCAGCCTGCATACAACCATGTTTATGTACGTTTAGTCACATTACGTAGTTCCAATTCATAGTAACACACTGCATTATACGTTCACTAACGATAACAGGGTTGTGATGTTAGAAACTGTAATTTATTAGATTATTCTGTTACTGAAAATCCAACCATGTTGCGCAACAATGTCACTTTAAATGGCTTCATTCCAAACGCTGCTGACTGTCTCTCTCTCCTGACGGAGATATCTGCATAATATCTGCGTTTCCAAGTCAACAGGCTCGTCAAGAAACGGACACGCCCTGTCTGCTACTGATTTCAGACAGCTGGCTTCAACTTAAGAGCAGGAGAAACTCTGAGTTGTGTCAAACAAACCTGCTGGCGAGAAGCTTAGGTTCAGAGAGTGTGTTGCCCCGGTAACTAACTCAGAGTTACGCTGAACTCGCTTTGTGAAACCAAAAAACCAGAGTATCCTCATCTCAGGCTTAACTAACTCAAAGTTTTCCACTAAACCTGCTTTGTGAAATACACCCCAGGTTAACACTGAAAGATACATAATCCTCCACCACCTCCACTTTGACTTCAAGAGGCCATTCCATTAAAAACGGGTTTTCTGAGGTTTCTGTTGCAGCACTAAGATGTTTTTGACCAAAAAGTGTCGAATTTAAAACGTTTACATGAAAATGCCAAAAAATGCACAGAAACTGTAAGGTTGCACTGGTACAGGCTAGGGATGCACTGAGATTTTAGCCACTGAAAATTTTCGGCCGAAAATGACCCAAAAGTGCATTTTTGGTTTTTAGCCGAAAGATCAAAATCACCTAAACAACACGGCCGAAACGCATGACTTCATGAGTGAACAGTGCCTCCATAAAAAGCGCTGCAGCAGTCAGTTTTGGGGATATAAATAAATACTTTCAGTGCCGTTTGTAGGGATGGGTATTAAATTAGCCCCGGGCTGATTCTGACGACCCACCCGGACCGATAAGCTTCAGCCTTATTGGTCCTCTTTACGATAAATTAACGTTGTATTCATCTTTTGCGGGAGATATAAACTCAAGCCAAACACTGTAGCAGCCCGCTCCTCCTTAACAAGCACACACACCGCGGGGAGGGGAGACAGCTGCATGCCCCCGTGTTCACGTCATGATCTCACTAGAAGCTCCGCCCACCAGCAGTTACACGCAGACCGATGACAGAGCGAACGAAAAGATCCAAAATTTGGCTTCATTTTACAAAAATAGATGCCAACAATACACTCTGTCACAAATACAATAAAAGCTTTTGCTTGTAAAGGCGAGAACACGAGTAATTTGACCAAAGACCTTGTTAAAATACACCAAATACGCTCACAGTGTTTGACTGAGTGCTGTAACAAGCCCTGAATCAGAGGACTTAGTTTGTACTAAACACTTTAAAATTCAAAATCTTTAATTTTGGTTCTTAATTGCACTGTTTTATGGAGAAGTTATGTTTGATATTTTTTATTTGAATACCTGATGCAGATCTAATGCATTCAAGCAACGTTTAAGAATGTAGGACATTTAAAACTTCTACCAAAAACACTGAAAATGATATCATAAACCAGTTTAATGGGGTTTCTCATGCGATGCATACTAAATATATGCCCTACTTCTTTCACAAAGTACTAAAACAACAAACAAAAATATTGTCTCCTTTTAGTCTTTTTGAGATATCGCAGCAATTTATTTTCTTTCAGAGGTATAAATTTTGTTATGTTTTGTTAATTGACAATCATTTCTTTCGGTGTTTCGGTTTTCGGTTTCCTCATTTTCGGTTTCGGCGTAGAATTTTCATTTCGGTGCATCCCTAGTAAAGACCCACTAATACAGTTTATAAGCAGATCTGCTTTGACCCACAGGAAAGAGACAAACACTGATGGATTTTGGCCAGTCGTCATGTCTATAGAAAGATAAACAGAGAAACAGTTAATGAAAGCAATAACAATCAATACAAACATGGAGAGTGAGAGAGACAGCAGAGTGAAGACATGTGGTCAGTATGTCCTCCGGCAGTCTAAGATTATAGCAACATAACGAAAAGGATGGATCAGGGTAATCTAAGCTAACCCTGACTGTGCATTAAGGAAAAATATATTTTATTTTATTTGTTTAAGTTTTATTTTACCAGGAACATCCCCTTAAGATTAAAAACCTCTTTTTCAAGGCAGTCCTGGGCAAGAGGCAACAAAGTTTAAGTCTGTTCTTAAAAGTACAGAGTGTCTGCCTCACTGATTAAACATGAAAGCTGGCAGCAGTATTTTGGATCAGCTGGAGGCCTTTAACAGAACTATTAGAACACCCTGATAATAATGAGTTACAGTAATCAAGTCTAGAAGTAATAAATGTGTGAACTAAAGTTTCTGCATCACTTTGATTCAAAATGCTCCTAATTTTAGCAACATTACGCAGGTGGAAGTAAGCCGTCCTGGTAACATATGAGAACTAAAGGACATGTCCTGGTCAAAGATAACACCCAGGTTCTTTACCTTCTTGTTGGAGGCCAAGTTAATGTTATCTAAAGTAAATAACTGACTACACTGTTTGCTCCTAATGTGCTTAGGTCCAAAAACCACAACCAGAATCACACCTTCTGTCTTATCTGAATTTAAAGGTACAATATGTAAGAATTTTACAGGTAAATACACACACACAGTCTAACTTCCCAGTGATTTAAGTCACATTGTAACAGATCTCGATCTCAGCCGGCTGGGTGGTCGGTAGTTTCTGTCTTTTTAAAAATTCTGGTCTAGGATGGACTCGTTGTTTACAATAACTATTCTGCATCCAGATTTCCTGGTTCCATAACGAATCACATGTGAGTCTGAAAGGTTGCCAAGACTTCAACACAAGCAGTTACAATTCAACATCAACCAGCAGCAAAGAGTAAAGGAAGCAGCCCAGAGGTAACTTATAGTAAACCTAAGAAACCACGACATCCTTCCCTGTAAATACGAACAACTGAGGAGGCGAGCTGCACCCCTTCTACAGGGGTAGTTCACGGGATGGGGCGTTCAAACGCACATAGGAAAACTCCGCCCTGAACAAATAAGCTTTCAGACATTCCCAAAAATTAAACAAATACAAGAGAAACAAAATGAGGCTCAACATTGCAACTGGCAACCCAACAGAAAAATCAGGGAGGGGAAGGGGTGAGTGGCTGAGAGCGGACGGGTTTGTTTTCTACATTACATGAACTGCAGGACTCAGATTTGACCACAAAGTCTTATTCTTACATACTGTACCTTTAAAAGCAGAACGTGTCATGCATGTAGATGGTACAGATGAAGCAGACGGCAGAACTCTGACCCGTAGTGAAAGTCTGAGGTATACAGAGTGAAAAGGAATGGTGAGAGTACAGTCCCCTGTGGTGCTCCTGTGCTGCTGATCACCTGGTCACTCTTTATGTTTTTAATCCCCACTTAGACAAACTCTGGGGATAGTTCTACATCTCTGTAAACTGTTTATACTTCCATCTTGCACGCCATAGTTAATTTATTTATATTAAGCTTGGATATTTCCCACTTGACTGGAGATGCAGTGAAATCTTGTCTATCAGAAGCAGAAACAAGCAATACAAAATTAATCACAAGTTATTTCTTAAAGAGGCCATTTTATGCAAATTTCAGGACTTTGTGGTTATTTCTTAAGTATTAACCAGTAATATGAAACATTTTATATCTAAAAAACGTCAGGAAACACTGATTACCAGATCTTTCAATCTGTCTTCATCAAAATTCTGATGGTTCCGGCTCGTTCTGTCAGGCCTCGAGCAGCAGCTCATTCATATTCATTAATCGAATTTGCTGTTCTCTGATTGGCTAACAAACTAGCCTATGAGAGCAAGGTATACTTTTTCCTGCCCCGCTGCGCATGGCAACATTGGACTTCGTGTCTTCCTGTTTGCTACGTCTTATGCTATAGCTTTTAGCTAGCAGCATGCTAGGCGTGGTTTCAACTGCGGGAGCTGCCGAATACTAACGAACAAAGGAGTTGTGATGAAACAGATACAGGCCGTTCGAACTCAGGTGTTATCGCCACCTGCGTATTTTGAGAGATTAAAACTGAAAGAGAAGTTGTTGACCTGTTTTCACACCCACTATGAAGGTAAGAACACCTGTGGAGCTAAAATATTCAACAGAAACCTCAGAAAAACCGTTTTAATGGAAGGACCTCTTTAAGTAACCCAACTTTTCTTGATTAAACATACTGTTGAAGCATTTACAGATAATAAACTAAAGGGGGCACAAGCCAGTGTTTTCCTTACACCGGTCCCAAGCCTGGATAAATGCAGGAATTGTGGGTTTGTTGGGGAAAGGATGATTAGATGGGAACTGCCAGGCAGGAGGCCTAGAGGAAGATCAAAGGGAGATAAATGGTTGTAGTGAAGGAGGACATGATGTTGGTTGGTTGGAGGACAGCGTTAGATGGAGATGGATGACTTGCTGTAACGACTCCTAAAGGAAAAGAAGAAACTGGAAGGCTTGGGCTGTTACACACAAGTCTGATTCACTGTCAGTCTGTTTACTGAGTCTTGACAATATGAGACATGTAAAGTAGCATAAAACAGTTTTTAATTTTTTAAAGGTCAACCACAGCTCAAAAAGACTTTAGTTTTCATCTCTAAAACTTCCAATGGCTTATCTGCACCATAATCCTTAGGTGTTTAGGGTTATACATCAAAGCACAAGTACCATAGTAGCTACAAGACAAAGTTTCCAATCATACGCAACAGAGTAAATGTATCGTAAAGTTTCAGTTACACCGTGTCTGGGGATTGTAAGACAAGGATCTCTACATGCAAAAGAAATTGCTGCCTGACATCATTAAATTTAGATACAACCTGCCAAATGAAAACATTAAAGTATCTCTGATCCATAGTGAATGTGATTCTGGTTGTTGTGATTTGCAGTGTCTTAAAATTAAACGTCTAGCAATCAAGCAAACAAAAGCAGCAAAATCAGATTGGGCTTTGATAACTTAGTGGAATCTTATGAGACGCCAAACATGGCCATAAGTGGACATGACACCAAAGTATTTTAAAATGCACCAGAGAGAGGAAAATATAGAAAGGATTGGCATGTCCAAAACAAATGAAGAAGAATACCACATTGTTGTCGACGTTTATTACACAATGAGTCAATATTACTATAGATACGGGATAGTCTGGATTTAGTCTAATATACACAAGGTAAACGTGCATTGAATAATCCCATGTCTGGCACACACCGAAGATGAATGGATTGCCTTAATTCTGACAGATCTACATTCAGATCTTGTGAGAAATAGTTACAAGTGTTTGGTCAGATGGAGAACAAAGAGAGAGAACTGCATCGTAGACTGTGGATATTAGTTTCTTCATTGCCATGGGAGCCTTAAGGTGTATCTGCTGGAGTGTGTGGAAAATCTGATACCTTTTTCTACAAAAGTATAGAAGGTATCTAAACAAGTGGGATTTTGGATTCTGGAATCTCTCAACCAATTGCTGAAATGAAGTGAAGACACCTTCAACAAACAGGTTCCTGAGTATAAAAATCAAATTTATAGTCAAACTATACAAATGGGGCGGCTGTGGCTCAGTGGTTAGAGCGGTCGTCCTCCAACTTGAAGGTTGGTGGATCGATCCCGGCTTCCACCGCCACATGTCGAAGTGTCCTTGGGCAAGACACTGAACCCCATGTTGCACCCCGATCTGCGTATCGGGTTGTGTGAGTGTTAGCCCCTACCCTCTCCCCCTGGTTTACGTATCGGGTTGTGTGAGTGTTAGCCCCTACCCTCTCCCCCTGGTTTACGTATCGGGTTGTGTGAGTGTTAGCCCCTACCCTCTCCCCCTGGTTTACGTATCGGGTTGTGTGAATGGGTGAATGCAAAACCTTGTAGTGTGAAAGCGCTTTGAGTGGTCTGAATGACTAGAAAAGCGCTACACAAATACAGGACATTTACCATTTACCATTTACAAATCCTTAAAACAATCTTAAGGAAACTAAGAAAGCACTCAGAGAAAGCAAAATATCAGCAGCTAATCTCCCCTCTCATAATGTGATGTCATAATAATAAAGAATCCTTTAAAATATTCTTTGATCTAGATGCTAACCTGGACCACACCCATGCCATAACCAACACATGCTAAAGCTCTCAATCATATCTCTTAAGCCGTAGTCACGATGGCCTGTACAAATGGCTGCAAATAATTCCTACAGCTTCTTTAATGCTGCTTTCAGGCAGAGTCTCTGACTGTAGAGGTGCTGCTTCTGGATTCATGGCCACACCCACCAGCATCAATTCAGGTCCTATTGCCCCTTCAACATGAAAACAGCTGATGCAACTGCTTCTTCCTTTTAATCCAGCTGTGGTCTGATCTGCATTATTGCCATCTTGAAAATTACAAACAATTCCACAAAAACAAAATTTGAAGTTAACAGATCGGCTGCCGCTAATATTCCCCAACAAAATATGTCTAAAGCCATAGGATATTAGTACTTGTACTTGCATTTACCATTAGGTTAGTAGGGTTACATCGACACCTTCCAATTTGATGATTTTTTAAATGTAGCCTATTAATTTGGATATTAATTTATTCTCTGTCTGTTTTGGGTTCATTCATACCTGTATTTATCTCTATCCATCTGTGATTGGATGACCATGGATATATTTAGTACCTGGCCTGAACAAACCTAGTCAGGTGATGTAAGATACAAAGAAGAGTTTCTAATCCTGTTTTCAATTTATTTGTTGTATTTCATGTCAAAATTGTGAAGCATATGTGTGAAAGCCAAGGGCTTTCTCTTTATTTCAGTTTAATTTCAGTCTGATATTGCTTCATGTTTTTATTGCAGGTTATCAAAATAATACTGTTTTCTCATATTGTTCATGTCAAATGAAACATGTTTTTTATAGTTTTTCAGAATAACTGCAGGGTGTTTTTGTTGTTAATCCTTTTGCATCTGCTGCCACCATTCTGTTAAACAACATGTAGAATAATCATCTCTGAGTTAGAGTCTGATCACACTGTTCTGTCTCTTTCTCCTTCATCCAGGAAAGAAGTGATGAAAATTCTGCGGTGTTCACTGTGGCTTTCTCTCCTGCTTCTCTTCTCTGTTGCTCCGGTTAGACTGCTCACTTCCAAGCCCCCAGGTAGGACAGAACATTAAATCATGACTTATTTTTACATTTTTAGGTCCTGCATACAGCTAACAGAAAATAACATACCTAAAACATTTTAACCACTACAGTACACAAAGTTATCACAATAACAAACTCCTCATCTACTCTTTGTACCTGCATTGTCCTATTTATATTTAGTACAATATACAGTAATTACCGTATATACTCGAGTATAAGTCGATTCGTGTATAAGTCGGACCTCTTTCTCAGCAGAATAATTGAGGAATTCAGCATTGACCCGCGTATAAGTCGATGTCAGAATCAGTTTGTGTCAGGAATATATATTTATTTTTTTACGCTGGTTCATATCGTCTAGTATCAGTAGTAGCTGCGCTTACAGGTGAAGCATTGGGCGTTTCTGCAGGTAAGGCTGTTCTGCAGCGTGAGGGAGGTGTGTTGCAGAAATTGATCACACCTGTCACTAAAGACGAGAGGAAATCAGTCACGTTACCAGGGTTTGATGCTTTTTCTGTGGAGTCCACTCCCTCCTCTAGATTAGACGCCAGAATGAAGTTGCGTCTGACACGTCTTCAGGTCGAGGAGCGAGAAAGGGAAAAAAACGACTTATACGCGAGTATATACGGCAGGGGTGGGCAACTCCAGGCCTCGAGGGCCACTATCCTGCACATTTTAGATGTTCCCCTGTTTCACCACACCTGCTGCAGATGAACAGGTCATTAACAGGCTTCTATAGGACTTGCTAAGAGGTTGCAGATTTGAATCAGGTGTGGTGAAACAGGGGAACATCTAAAATGTGCAGGATAGTGGCCCTCGAGGCCTGGAGTTACCCACCCCTGATATACGGTATAGGACCCAAATCTTTCTTTTCTTTTTTCCTTCAATCTTTCTCTCCTTATTTTCTTTTCCATTCTTTCTTTGTTGATTTATCCCTCGATCTACGGTATATGCCAATTCTTTGCTGAAAAGATCCAGGAGTTGACACTCTTGCACTTGCAGGCTTCTGTTTAAAACTCCCCCACATCAGTTGACACATCTAATGTTGACTCTAAAATCCCCCTCACCCCGTCACCCCACAGTATTCCTTTTATATTTTTTGGCAGGGGAACTGAACTAATATACTCTTATACTGGCTGCAGAATTTAATGGAAGCGTTTTTCCTCCAATAATAAAAAAATCTGTTAAAGTTTACTAACCAGTCTCAGTCCAAAGGATACTATTTGAGAAATAGATCTAGACCATGTTCCACCACTGGAAGATCAGCTCATCATACTTAATGAAACAAATGTCAAACACAAGCACCTAGAACTGACAATGAATTTGGCATTAAGCAGTATTTGTGTCAAATTTGTTAAAGGTTTTGTGCGTTTGTGGCTCGAGTGCCGTCTGGCAGTCTTTAAAGCAGAGCGGTGTTCTTGGTTGGGATCAGCAGAGGCTAAAGTTGAATGTGTTTAATTAAAGATCTCCTTATGTTGGATCTAAATATTTGGCGATTTACATCAGCAGTTATTGATGAGGTTTTTTGAACTTATATTGTTATATTGTATGCTATACTACCCGTTGACGCACACTGATGCTGCCTTCTCTCCTCTGATCCAGTACAATATATATTTTAGTTTTGTTACTGCTGTTCAAGGCTTTAAATGGTCTGACCTTTTCTGTTCTCATGGTTCTTATACATATGTAACTATGTTCCATCCAGAATTTTAAAGTCAAACAACATCACACTCTTAAACCAGATTTAGACTTAACAGCAGACACAATCACACTTGTAGCTACTGCAGCTAATCTGTGTGACAACCTACCTCATGACATGATTTACTAAAACCTCTAAAAACCTACTTCAACTCACTGGCATTTAAACTGGCAACTCAATCATATTCATTAAGTTCCTTTTCTTCAGTTTTTATTTTTATTTTTTTATGGATGCAACGAAATGAAAATTCTTGGCCGAAACCGAAAATGAGGAAACCAAGACTGAAAACTGGAAACACCAAAAGAAATGATCGTCGATTAACAAAACATAACTAAATTTCTAGCTCTGAAAAAAAATTGCTGCGATATCTCAAAAAGACTAAATTAAGAGAGACAATATAGTTTTTTTTTGTTTTTTTAATACTTTGTGAAATCAGTATGGCATATATTTGGTATGCATCGAACAACGCTTGAGAAACCCCACTTAACAGAAATTTATGGTTTATGGTATTATTTTCAGTGTTTTTGGTAGAAGTTTTAAATGCCCTACGTTCTTAAACGTTGCTTGAATGCACCAGGTCTGCATGCAGCTAGCACGAGCAGCTAGTGCAGACAAACTTCTGCAACAAGAAAGAACAAACCAGGTCTTTAATCTGCAGAGAATATCGGCGACAGAGTTTCACAAAAAGCAGCTAAGGGTGCGTTCACACCAGCTCTGTTTAGTCCGCTTGAATCGAACTCTAGTTTGTTTGCACAGAAAGTCCGGTTCGTTTGGGGAGGTGTGAACGGGCAACCGAACTCTGATTCAGACCAAACATTCGATCTCGAGTCCGCCTAAAAACGTGGGTCTCGGTTCAATTGAAATAAACTCTGGTGCGGTTTGATTGCATGTGTGAACGCAACCAGACTGGGACCGCACCAAAAGCAGGAAGTGTAGTTCTCTGTCTTGTTATCTGCTCATTCTGAGTCCAGTGCTGCAGAATATTGATCTGGTACATTCACCAAACACAAAAGATCCCAAAACCACCAGAATCTGATGCTACTCCATGTTTGTTTATGTTTCACTCTCTCGCGGCAGCACCAGGAAGTGCAGTTAACGACAATAAAAAAGTATTGCAGAAACTCTACAGCGCCACCACAGGCGGGGGTGTAACATACTCCAAAGGTTATTTGGTTCGGTTCATAAAGTGCAGTGTGAATCCAAACCGCACCAACTAAAAACAGCAACAATGTTGCAATTTTGGTCCCAAATCAAACCGAGTCCACCCGACTATCAGGTGTGAATACAGGCTTAGTGTTGTCAGAAATGTCACCAGATTTGTTTTTAGGCACTTTTTAGAGAAAAAAGTCACCAAGGAGGTCTGGAAAGTTAGTTAGAAATATCGAAGTTGACAACACTGGTTGGGTGCAGGGTCATGCACTGATTTTAGAACTGTGTATGAACACCACTGTTGCTGTGTTTGTCTAGAGTAACTGTAATTTTCTTCAGTATGTCATGTTGTTTTATTTTTCATGCTTGTTCTGTTTTTAAGTTAAGCAGCCCCATGAAGTGTTCTATAAATACTAACAAAATGTTCTTTTGATCACATATTCCTCTTTTTACCACTTACATTGCAAAAATTGCTTTCTCAGAAACTCTAAATATTTTCTTTGTACATTTCTGTTGCATTTTTACTTTTATTTTTTGATGTTTTAGGTTCAATATTTAGCCATTTTATAAAAA
The DNA here is from genome assembly GCA_006937955.1 of Pachypanchax playfairii. NCBI lineage: Eukaryota > Metazoa > Chordata > Actinopteri > Cyprinodontiformes > Aplocheilidae > Pachypanchax > Pachypanchax playfairii. The sequence continues at coordinate 346,638 of SSNP01000172.1, read as the reverse complement.
TATTTCTGTTTTCAGTCTGTTTTAAATCATTATAATTGTCTTTTGTTCAAAATATTTGATTTCTCCATTTACATGTTCAGATAAGTTTGGCGTTCTTATTTAAGGGTCATTCGTATAATTGTAGGTAAGAAGATTACTTCTGGTCTCTAAGAGAACAGTAAGTGGAGTTTGTAAAGCTACCTTGTAATCCAGCTGGTTGATTAGTTGCCTTACATTTACCATCCTGACATCTTTGCTAGGCCAAGCTTCTTCAGCTGAACTGAAACTAGGTTAGTTCGCCTTTAGAATAACAATTACTATGGGCCAAACCCTGGCCCTATTCTGAGACAGGGATGGTGGGGAGATGAGGGCTGATGATGAGAGTATAAAAGGAGCAATGACAGTAACTACCCGTCCGGATGTACTGTAGCTTCAGTTCTTTCTAAAGCGTCTCAGTAGAGGGTAAGTAAGGCAGGAGAGAAAGTGGAGTTGAGAGAATGCTGCTTGCACAGAGTAGGGGGTTTAGAAACAATGTCATCTTTAACTCAATTTTAGGGAAAAAAAAATTCTCCCCCCTCTCTTTTTTCATTGCATCTCCTGGATCTATACTAAACCACCGTTTTCTGACCCTCAGTAATTCTGGTATGTGAGATGTAAGGCTGGATCAGATTACAACCTGATCCAAAAGTTATTACATGTAGTCAAAATATAATGAAGATAAGATGGTTTGCTGCACATTTGAACAAAGAGAGAAGAAATGAAAAAAATGTGAAGGAAGAGAGAGAAGATGTAAAAATGTTAGTTGTGTACTGAAAGCAGTGTTTCCAACTTAGCACTAGTGTTACTGCATTTAGCAAATGTTCAGACCCCTTTGGGGACTTTTTTGTGACTAACTACTAATATAGTAACGTTGTTTCAGAGACTGAAGCACATATTATTTTTACTTTTCTCAGTGAGAAGGATGTGCTGTGGTGTGCTTCTCCTCTAACCCAAAGCATTCATAAGCAGTCCACTCCACATACAGCTGTAACTCTTACTGTCAGAATAGGAGAAATTTACTCATTCAAAAGAGTTAGGGTTACTGCAAATAATCGCAAATCGTTGCTGTAAACTTGTATTTCCAAAGATCAAACTTCTCTGGAAACTGCAAGACACTTTTGTTTGGATAGTAATCTACTCAACCACTGACGGATGTAAAAGGTAACACATTAAGGTGATTTACGCAATAACATTTAAATAATGAAAAATTGAGATACAAGGTTTTGGCCCTAAAGTCAAGAAATGCATAACATTTACATGTCCCAAATCTAGGTAACAGAGAATTATTGACAATAAAAAGAAGAGGAAAGGAAAATCCATATGTTATTCCTCTTGTCTACAATGTCCATTTACCCACATATGACACATTATGCAAATTGGATGATAACATCATTTAACGACTACTAACTTTAATTTCTAACAGCTACTTTCCTCACTGAGAAGTTAGTAACACTGGCTGAAGGAATAATGATGTGCTCGTTATATAGAGGGGGAGATGAAGGTTGTTTTTTAGTTGATGAGACTCCACAGATCCTCTTTTAAGGTCATCTGATGTTTGCTAGGCTGATGGGGTTCTGAGTGTGCCAAATGGTTGGCAGCATATCACATATAAGAAAAGTTTCAACCCAAAAGTAAAACATAATTTATCAGCAACTATTAAGAAACTACTGGTTCATTTCTAATGAAAACAGTTTTCTCCAGTAACACTGTAAGTCTTTACAGTAAACAGGTAGTAATCTGATTCATCTTGCATGAAGGTTCGTTCGTTCGTTCGTTCGTTCGTTCGTTCGTTCGTTTATTCATTCATTCATTCATTCATTCATTCATTCATTCATTCATTCATTCATTCATTCATTCATTCATTCATCCATTCATTCAGGAATAGCGCCATATTCTGGAATAGCGCTACAACTGGTGGCAGCTTGTTGGAGTAGCTCTGTGACTTAGCTAGCATTTGCTAGTTTTTTTTTTGTTTTTTGAGTATTTCTTGCTAGTTTTTTTCTTCTGGAAATATTTTCTAAATACTTCTGATTTGGGTGCTGTGCTGATTGAGTTTTTTGCTTGCTTTGTCACTTTCCTGCCACTTGTTATGGTGCGTAACCATGGCAACAAGAGACTTGTTTACAAGAAAGAGCGGCTAACTGACATTTCTAAGGCTGAAATAATCCTCAAATTGAAACTCTGGATCCCCGATGAGCTCAAAAGAAGAAGACGTGGATGCAGAGCAGGAGCAAAGTGAAGAGAGAGAAAGAGGAAGTTTAAACCTTCACTTCCATCAGATTGATTTGATTTAACAGCAGATACACAGAGTGTAAAATGGTTAATGGTCTTCCACTTGTAGCACTTTATATGTCAGATAACTAACAAAGCACTTCACACTACAAACTGTCATTCACCCACTCACTCACACACACACTCACATGTTTGGTGGTGATAAACTACATATTGTAGCCACAGCTGCCCTGAGGCAGACCGACTCAATCAAGGCTGTACAGGCACCACCAGACAGGCAACGTAGGTAAAGTGTCTTGCCGAAGGACACAATGTCAAAGTGATATGTTTTTTTTTTCAGACAAAGTGGAAATTTGAGAAAGTGACCCTTTGGTTACCAGAAGACCTGCTCTCTTTGCTCTCTTTACCCCTTTAAAACAACTTGTATTGTTCTTACAGAAGATCCAGTGTGTGTTTGTAAAAGTGTCTTTGTGCATAAATTGGCTAGAGTTGTTTGACTTTTGAGTTTCCAGCATAAATATTTTAGGATGTGTCAACTATGATGAAGAGCTCACCTGACTTCAAACTGATTCAGTGTCAGAAATAGTTTTACTGATGTAACAGTCTTTTGGATTTTCCTTCTTGTGACCCAATCTGACAGAAGACACTTATTTATTCCTTATTTCTCAGTTCCAGTCTTTTGAGCACCACTGACCTGCATGTTTTAGATGTTTCCCTACTCAAACACACCCATTTCAATTTACTGCAGTTAAACAGAAGCCTTTTAATCAGCCATCAGTTAAAATCAAGTGTGTTGAACCAGGAAAACATAGAGGGAAGGATGGAAAGATTTCCAACATAAAGAGCCCTTTTTATAACTGAGGCCACGACCTGCCCACTCGCCTCTGGAAAAGTTTGCAGAGCATAAATAAACTTCTTTAAAACCACAAAAGATGAAGGCTGTAAGCAGTATACTTTAAGAGGCAACATACTGTACCTCAGTGTCTCAAAAAAAAGTGTAATATTATTGTGAGGATCTTATTTTTTTATGACACTTCTCTGAAACTGTAGTAAAAGCCTGGAGGGCATGAGCCTGTGGATTTAGCCTGATTCTCAGCAATACACTCACAAACACACCAAATTTATTTTACAGTCACACATTCAAACACATATCTGAACTAAAACCATATTATCACACACTCACACTCATCATCTGGCTCCAGGTTCAGCTAGAGCCCTTGTTAAACAACACACACACACGTGCACAGACACACACACACACACACGTGTGTTTTGGTATCCTTATGGGGACCGTCCATTGACTTCCATTGATTTTAGTAACTAGATTTATACCTAACCCAAATCCTTTTCCTAACCTTAACCATTACTGATCTATAACTAACCCTAAGACTAACTAAAACTCTATTCACACCATACCTATAAACCTAACCCCTAACCCTAAAAAGGGGAGTCCCCCTCATGGGGACCAGGCTTCGGTCCCCACAAGAACCCTCGGACCCCAGAAAGATAGTAAAAGTCAGGAAACGGGTCCCCAGGAGGTCAGAAATACAAACCCCCC
>SSNP01000172.1:322655-342820 GCA_006937955.1 Pachypanchax playfairii | reverse complement strand
CCCCCCCCCCCCCCCCCCACACACACACACTTGGCAGCTGATACCACTCACATGCTGCAATAGACAGCAACTACAGTAGTAACAGGAATGTCTTGATGTTGATGAGGTTGAACGTCACCAGAAAAAAAAAGAGTGTGATTTACCAGAATCTGTTTCTTTACTCAGCTATGCATCATCCAACTGCTTTATCAACTCATGTAAATACACAGATAATATTTATGATGAGAATCAAAGCCCTCAGCACACTGTCATCTACCTCAGTATATACACAGTAAGGTATTGGCTGTTTTTTTGTTTTTTTCAGAGTAAATTATCCTCAGATGTTTGGGGTTCAAGACTCTGGATTTCTTTTTAGATTCAGAACATTCTTGTAGCTGTATTAAAAACAATCTGTCCGTCCCTTGATGACACAAAACATTCAAATGCATCAAACTGTTAAGATACATTTAAAAAATGAAGAGTGATCACAGCAAAGACGTACAGTTCAACTACACACAAAAAACTGTTAACTATATGTTATACATACATGTCAGTGTGACACATTAAAATATTTATTATATGCATTTTTGCTGTCGGATCCAGTTGTAATAAACAATGCAAGCTGGAATACTATGAGATACATCATTAATCCACATTTAGTGCACCTTAAAGATAATCTGCCCTGTTTTAATAATAAAGCTAATATAATTAGTAAATAATATTTCTATAAATACAAATTAGAACTATGTATTACAAATATTAAAATTAGGGTGGCACAATAGGAGCTGCATGAGAAATATACAAACTAACATTTTATAGGTCAGATAAAAAAGGTGCTGTATTGAAAGCATGCACTTTTCATTATTTAGGGTTTTACTATGAAGGTAGAGGACAGATTAATCACTTTGGACACTGATAGTTACGTTGGGCTATAAATAGTCCAACTCAGATCAAATCAAAGCAAACCAGATTTAAATGACTGGAAAAATAAGAAAATAAAATCAGAATAAAAGCATTTTCTATTATTAATGTTCTATTAAAGCTAAAAAAAACAATAGACAAAATTAGGTTAGATTATATGTTTTGATATCATAAAATATAATTTGGGACCGTTATAGTGAAATAACATTTAGTTTTACAGATTCAGGTTGTGAAATTATAATTTTGAATATTTTTTTTTTTGTACAAGTGGCAACTGGTCTAAATTCATCTGTTTTTGTCTGAGTCTCTTTCCCGCCAGCTCAGACCACAGTCCACCGAGGCAGGTCACTCATCCTGAGCCAGGTTCTGCTAGAGAGAGTTGTCCCTTTCCTTTTTCACCAATCATTGCTGCTCAGGATGGGGGATCGTGTTGAATTTCTAACTGAAACCAGCTAGTTCTTTAGATAAGACATTTTCATTTTTTCAAACTTTTTAGTTTGAATTGGAATTGATATTATTATACCTCAGGAGGAAAATACAACCTCATGATGAGCTGAAGAAGGAGGTCCGGGATTTCCTCCTGGACCTCCTCAATGACCTGACATTGACATAGTGATGGATAGATGGAGGTCTGTCAGTTGGTTGGATGGATCCAACATCATGGCTTTCTAGCTTACCTGGTATCCTGTTGCCCTGTACTTTGGAATTGCAGCAGTAAGCATAGAAAAAACTAAAACCATAAGTAAAGTAAAATCTTTTTCATACAGTGTGTTTACTCCTTTCTGTTTGTAGACTCTGAGTCTAGTGAGACAACGTTTTGGTGGACTATATTCTGGGCATAGGAGACACTCTGGAAATGTCATGAGACCTGAAAGGCCCATTCGAACCCATTTTCTGGTTTAAAGATGGTGCTGGAGTTATTCCAAGCAACCGAACATATATTGGACAACGGATTTTGCGCATCATCAATGTGTCGTATGAGGACTCAGGAGTCTACACATGCTGGCTTGCTCGTACCAACACACTGCTGAACAACTTGACTGTCAGGGTAACAGGTGAGATCTTAGGGGAAAAATTAGTATTTTACATTTCTCAACTTCTGAACTTATGTCATGATCATAACCATAAACCATAAAAAGAAACTAAATTACCTGTTTAATATTCATAAAGTAGGAGTGCGATTTTGGCTAACCTTGCAAAGCTTTTAACCTGCCTCTGCTTTCTTGTCTGTCAACGAAGCTAAAAACTAACTACCTATCAAACATGTATGAATAATTTTAGAAGCAGTCTCAATGAGAACCCCTTACAACTGCTCACAGAAACAAAGAAAAACTTTTCACAGGAAGAAAGGTGTATTATCAGAGAAATATGATTTCGCGTTTGAGCATTTATCAAAATATGGGCCTGTTATTAGCAAGCTACTAGCTTGAAACATTTAAGCATTGAAGAAAGATTGGGTAATGCCAAATGCATGAGTTTGCTTCTTCCTTATTTCCTCTGTTATCTTTTTACACATACACAAACACACATGTGCAGCTAAAAACAAAAAAAACAAATGGCCTTTAAAAGATGACAGAAACTAGAGATTCTTTGGTACTGATTAAAAGTGGACAACTTCTCTTCCTGGATCAACGTATCTCCATTGCAGCACAGATACAATCATGTTGGGTGGCTGTAGCCCAATCAGGAAGGAAATCGTCTTCCGATTGGGTGGTTAGGGTTCGAGCTTGGGTCCCAGCAGGCTATGTGTCGAAATGTCCTTGGGCAAGATATTGAACCCCAAAATGGCCCCCAGGCTGCGTCCAAACTGGCTGCCCTCTGCTACTCATGGATGGGTCAAATGCAGAGCANTAATTTCAGATCAATAAAGTATCAATAATAATAATCATCATAATTTTTAATTTATAGTTTATTATTATTATTGATTTGCTCAACTAATGTAAAAGTGTTATATTATGATCTAACACATAAATTCAAATCATTTGCTCGAATAAAAAAAACACATTTGTGTTCCATTCTGTACAGGGAAAAAAAAAAACACAGGATACAAAAGAAATACAAACTGCTCAGAAACAAATTATTTTCTAAGTTTGTGCGTGTTTGAAGCCTTTAAGAAACAAACATTCTAACAGTGCTTGGGGAGAATATCCTGTTTCTTACTGCAATACCGGCAGTTCTCCTCCCTCAACTTTAAACACTGAGCTTTCAGTTCTACTAAAACACACACTGTGCTATTGTGTTGTTCCTCAAATATTTAGGTAGGGTGTCAGATCCACCAATCACACACCTTCCAGTTAGCTAGAAAGTTGACAAATTTTATTGAATGCACACACTACATGTTGTGATGTAGTAGATCTTATGAAACAAGCTAATACTGTGTAATGATCAGACCTGAAAGACATTTTGGGTATGTTGTATGCTTTAGTACTTGAACTTTATACCACTCCACATATGACTGGTTCCCATAAGACTTTGTTATATTGTTTGTTCGTCTTCATACATGTCAATAAAGCATGTTTGCTGCACTCAAGACAGGTTAATGAACATTACAAGAAGCCAACAATGGCTAAATTTTCAAGGCCAACTTAAACGTTAGCTTGAGCCATCTCAAACTCTGGCCAGAATGAAAATAGAAGTTCTGATTGTACAGGATTGCCACTAAACTAGACAAAAGAGAAGGAAAGGGGCTGGTGTTTACTTTGTATTCACAAACAAGCACTCCTGGGGAGGCTAAACACAGAATTGAATGGTAAAGAATGTTGGTTAAATTAATGAGAGGGACAAAGATAACTAAAAAGTCTAATGGACAAACTAGATCAAAGGAAATACTATGTTGTCAAAAGTCAAATACATTTCTTTAAATGTATTTAAAAGCTACAAATGTTGGCCAAAGTGCTTAATAAACTTTTTTAATTGTTTTTATGTTTGTTTTTATAGTATGCTTATTTTTATCTCTGTATTTGTTGTTTTTATTTGTGTACAGCACTTTGGTCTGTGTCACTGCAGTTTTTAAATGTGCTTTATAAATAAACTGATGATGATAAACTGAACCAATACGCAATAAAACTGATAAAAATATAAAATGTAGTTAAAATATGGTTTTGAAAAAATTAGTTTCATCAAATAAGATAACTCTTCTAAAAACAATTTGACACTGCACACTCTGTTTAGTCAAAGTTCAGCCAAAAAAATTAATCAGTAACAGACATGAATGATTATATGGTCTGGGTGATGTAGATATATAGAGGGAAGTTATTCCAAAATTTTTAGGGCAGCCATAGTAACTTAGATTTTAGAACATCAAAAGTGCTCTAGAAGGTTAATCAATTTGGAGGAAATCATGTAAATTGAATGTGGTCAGACCATTTCAAACTTTAAGTTACTTTAAAAAATACAGTTAATGAAAATCGTGTTTTTCGTGTTGTTAACATGTTCTTGTGGGATTTTTCTGTAAATAATGTTTCTATAGATTCAAACAAATGTGACAAAGTAAAAAAAAAACAGAATAGTGTCAGGGTCAGGGGTTTTGTGTTGGGCTTATGTTTTGGTGAAGGCTGTTGTTTCACTGTGGTTGTGTTCACTGGTGACTGTGGGGATCTCTGCAGCTGGTGAGTGTGGTGTTTCTGTGACACTAATTGTCATTTCCAGGGCGTGGATCGTTACCCAGCTCAGGAGAGCTGGGTATTTAATCAGAGGAAGAACCACAGACAGGCGCCAGTTCGTACTCTTCCACAGCCTAAACGTGGTACAGAGTGGCCAGGGATTATTGTATGCCAGACGTTGTTAGTTGCTACTAACCTGCCTTCTCTTCCTTCACTTCTAGTTTATACGCTGGAGCGCTCCTCCAGCTCTGAGTGCCTCTGCGTGGTCATTCACCCGCCGGAAAGAGGACTCCGCTCATACGGGGCTCCGCGGTCGTGAGCTCTCCGACCCGCTCTCTTCCCCCGTTCTCGGTCCCGTGCCCTGGAGCATCGTCCAGTGCCAGTGCCTCTGCGTGGTCAGTTACCCGCCTATCGTGAGGACTGGCTTGGCACGGATGAATTAGAGCTCTGTTGCTGGAACACGCAACCAGCTCTCTCCCTCTGGCTCCTGTCTGTCCCTGGTCTCCTCTGGATCCACACCTCTCCGGTGAGCGCGCTGCTGTCACCCCTGCTGGACCCACGTAGGCACCGACAGCACCGCGTCCCGGACCTCACCGCTCTGCCTCGATTCCTGGAGCACCACCGGTTGCAGCGGGTTGTTTGTATGTGTCTCTAACGAGCCTCTCCTCCAGGATCGAGTCTCCACCCCGCCTCAGTTCCAGTCCTGGGTTTTTTCATCGTGCACATTCTATTTCACTGTACTGTTGTCTCGTGCACGCATAATAATAAACTCACCTTCACTGATTCCTGTCTCTCGAGTGTGTGTCTTGGAGTTGGGTCGCTCTGGGGTTCAGAACAACCCCCACCTGGTAGCTGAACCATGACAGAACGAACTGGCCCCATATGAACTCCCAGACCCAGCTCCAGACCACACCTAATCCGGAGATCCAGGTACTTATGGAGAGATTGGACCGGGTGCTGGCGGCGGCTTTTAAGTCCACAGACTTAAAATACATCCACTTTTCTCTTGGACTGGCACAGGACATATTATCCCGTCACCCACAGCTTCAGCAGCTTCCCCATGTCTCGGACCTGCCCATTCTCATTGCCATGGTCCGGGGAGGCTGCGTGGGCTACAGACAGCTTCAGGCTCATGCCTGCTCCTCATCCGCCGCTGCCAGCTCCCCAGCACCCACCGTTCCACGCGGTGTCAGGGGTGCCTTGTCCGTTCTCCAGTCTTCCGCTGCTCGAGCCTGCTCCTGGCTGCACACGGGTTCCAGCCCCGTTTCAGGGGGTCTCGAGGACGTCGCAGTCCGCGACGCACCCAGGACTCGACCTCCCGGGGGTCCGTGTTCCAGACCAGGCTCCAGTACTGCAGACGGTTCCAGAGTTCCAGAGGGTCCCGGTTCCAGAGTTCCAGAGGGTCCCGGTTCCAGAGTTCCAGAGGGTCCCGGTTCCAGAGTTCCAGAGGGTCCCGGTTCCAGAGTTCCAGAGGGTCCAGGTTCCAGGTCTCACGAGGGTCCCGACGCCTCCAGGTCTCACGAGGGTCCCGACGCCTCCAGGTCTCACGAGGGTCCCGACGCCTCCAGGTCTCACGAGGGTCCCGACGCCTCCAGGTCTCACGAGGGTCCCGCCGCCTCCTGTTCGCCCGAGGGTCCCGACGCCTCCTGTTCGCCCGACGCCTCCTGTTCGCCCGAGGGTCTCGACGCCTCCTGTTCGCCCGAGGGTCTCGACGCCTCCTGTTCGCCCGAGGGTCTCGACGCCGGCTGTCCGCCCGAGGGACCTGCCGACCGCTGTCCGCCCGAGGGTCCCGCCGACCGCTGTCCGCCCGAGGGTCCCGCCGACCGCTGTCCGCCCGAGGGTCCCGCCGACCGCTGTCCGCCCGAGGGTCCCGCCGACCGCTGTCCGCCCGAGGGTCCCGCCGTCCGCGACGGCCCTCCAGCAATTCCTCCCGGGTCCGAGGACGTCGCCGTCCGCGACGGTCCTCCAACGCCAGGGGCCGAGGGCGTCGCCGTCCGCGACGGCCCTCCAGCGCTTCCTCCCGGGTCCGAGGGCGTCGCCGTCCGCGACGGCCCTCCAGCGCTTCCTCCCGGGTCCGAGGACGTCGCAGTCCGCGACGGTCCTCCAACGCCTGGGTCCGAGGGCGTCGCCGTCCGCGACGGCCCTCCAGCGCTTCCTCCCGGGTCCGAGGACGTCGCCGTCCGCGACGGTCCTCCAACGCCTGGGTCCGAGGGCGTCGCCGTCCGCGACGCGCCTCCAACGCCAGGATCCGAGGGCGTCGCCGTCCGCGACGGTCCTACAATGCCTGGGTCCGAGGGCGTCGCCGTCCGCGACGCGCCTCCAACGCCAGGGTCCGAGGACGTCGCCGTCCGCGACGGTCCTCCAACGCCTGGGTCCGAGGGCGTCGCCTTCCGCGACGCGCCTCCAACGCCAGGGTCCGAGGACGTCGCCGTCAGCGACGGTCCTCCAACGCCAGGGTCCGAGGACGTCGCCGTCCGCGACGGTCCTCCAGCACCTCCTCCTGGGTCCGAGGACGTCGCCGTCCGCGACGCTCCTCCAACGCCAGGGTCCGAGGACGTCGCCGTCCGCGACGCTCCTCCAACGCCTCCTCCAGGGTTCGAGGACGTCGCCGTCCGCGACGGTCCTCCAACACTTCAGACTGGGTTCGAGGACGTCGCCGTCCGCGACGGTCCTCCAACACTTCAGACTGGGTTCGAGGAAGTCGCCGTCCGCGACGTTCCTCCAACACTTCAGACTGAGTTCGAGGAAGTCGCCGTCCGCGACGTTCCTCCAACGCCGGGGTCCGGGGACGTCGCCGTCCGCGACGGTTCCCCGATGGCAGCAGATCCAGTTCCTAGACCTCCAAGACCACCCAGACCTCCATTCGGCATCAGCGGCCGTCTCTCTGCTGGCAGCAGTGGCCGCACTCCAGATGCCAGGCGCCTCTTCACTCCGCGGCTCTCAGGCCGCACTCAAGGCGCGCGGCGCCTCTTCGCCTCGCGGCACCAAGGCCGCCCGCCAGGCGCGCTGCGCCTCTTCGCCTCGCGGCACCAAGGCCGCTCTCCAGGCGCGCTGCGCCTCTTCGCTTAGCGGCTCCAAGGCCGCCCTCCAGGCGCGCTGCGCCTCATCGCCTCGCGGCTCCTAGGCCGCCCTCCAGGCGCGCTGCGCCTCATCGTTTCGCGGCTCCAAGGCCGCCCTCTAGGCGCGCTGCGCCTCTTCGCTTTGCGGCGCTCAAGCCGCACCTCAGGCGCGCTGCGCCTCAACGCTCAGCGGCGTCCAGGCCGCACCTCAGGCGCGCTGCGCTTCAACGCTCAGCGGCGCCCAGGCCGCACCTCAGGCGCGCTGCGCCTCAAGGCTCCGCGGCGTCCAGGCCGCACCATAGGCGCGCTGCGCCTCAAGGCTCCGCGGCGTCCAGGCCGCACCATAGGCGCGCTGCGCCTCCAGGCTTCGCGGCGTCCAGGCCGCACCATAGGCGCGCTGCGCCTCAAGGCTTCGCGGCACCCAGGTCGTCCTCCAGAGTCTGGGCACCTCTCCTCTCGGCCTCCAGGCCGTCCCCCGGACTGTCGGCGCCCTTCAGAGCAGCATCCTGGCCGCCCTCCGGACTCTGGGCGCCTCTCAGACTGGAGTCCAGGAACTCCTTATTATGGCCTAGGCCGCCTCCTGACTCTCTGCGCCTAGGGCGCTTTTGGTTCCCAGGTTTGACTTTGTTTATGTTAGCCTGGGGTTTTTTGTTGGCTTGACTCTGACTTTGGGTTTGTTCCCCCTGCCTTACCTCCCACCTCCCACCCGTACTGGGGTTTTGTGTTTGGGACGTCGGGTGCCGCCCCTTAAGGGGGGGGTCCTGTCAGGGTCTGGGGTTTTTGTGTTGGGGATTGATGTTGGTGATGGCTTTTTTCACTGTAAGTTGTGTGTTTCACTGGTGACCATGGGGATCTCTGCAGCTGATGAGTGTGGTGCTTGTGACACTAATTGTCAGTTCCAGGGCGTGGCAGTCATCAGTGGTTGCAGGTGTGGATCGTTACCCAGCTCAGGAGAGCTGGGTATTTAAACAGAGGAAGAACCACAGACAGGCGCCAGTTCGTACTCTTCCACAACCTTAACGTGGTACAGAGTGGCCAGGGATAAATTATGACAGTTGTTTTGTTAGTGCTGCTAACCTGCCTTCTCTTCCTCATCTCCTAGTTATATATGCTGGAGCGCTCCTCCAGCTCTGAGTGCCTCACCGGTCACCACGCCGCTGTCAATCCTGCCACAGCAACGACTGTGCAGACAGCCCCTGGAGCCAGAAAGAGGACTCATCTCCGACGGGGTTTTAGCGGTCGTGAGCTCTCCGACCCGCTCTCCTTTCCCCGTCCTCGGACCCGTGTCCTGGAGCATCCTCCAGAGCCAGTGCCTCTGCGGGGTGAGTTACCCGCCTATCGTGAGCACTGGCTCGGGCACGGAAGAATCAGAGCTCAGTTGCGGAGATACGCGACTGGCTCTTTCCCTCTGGCTCCTGTCTGTCCCTGGTCGCCTCTGGATCCACACCTCTCCGGTGAGCGCGCTGCTGCCTCCCCTGCTGGACCCACGCAGGCATCGACAGCACCGCGTCCCGGACCTCACCGCACTGCCTCGACTCCTGGAGCACCACCCCCGCTGCAGTGTCCCTTGGATCTCACCATACGCAGCTTCAGTCACCGCGTCACCGTGAGTATCCAAGCACTATCCCCGCACACTGCAGCGGGCTGTTTTCATATGTCAATAACGAGCCTCTCCTCCAGGATCGAGTCTCCACCCCACTGCCGTTCCAGTCCTGTGTTTTTCATCGTGCACATTTCAGATTCTCTGCACTGTTGTCTTGTGCATATTATACAATAAACTTACTTTCACTGATCCCTGGTTCTCGTGTGTGTGTCTTGGAGTTGGGTCGCTTTGGAGTTCAGTTCAACCCCCCCCTACCTGGTAACTGAACCTGACAGTTTGTAGGTGACCAAATACTTATTTTCCACCATAATTTGCAAATAAATTCTTTAAAAATCAGACAATGTGATTTTCTGGATTTTTTTTCCTCATTTTGTCTCTCATAGTTGAGGTATACCTATGATGAAAATTACAGGCCTCTCTGATCTTTTTAAGTGGGAGAACTTACACAATTGGTGGCTGACTAAATACTTTTTTGCCCCACTGTATGTGCACCCCTGTACATAAACCATAAAATTTCTGTTTAATTGGGTTTCTCAAGCGATGCATACTCAACATATGCCCCACTTATTTTACAAAGTAATAAAAAACAAACAAAAACTATATTTTTTATATTAATTTAGTCTTTTCGAGATATCTCAGCATTTTTTTTTCCAAGGCTTGAAATTTTGTTCAGACAATAATTGACATAATCCTTATTTTTGGTGTTTCGGTTTTCGGCCAAGAATTTTAATTTCGGTGTATCCCTGATACATACATGTGTAGTTTTAAACAGATAAGAATAAGAGGAGAACATCTGCATATCTGTCAGCTTCTGCAGCTTCCTTCACTTCTCTAAGGTAGTATTTTTCTACCACAGGTAAAGTAACTACTACTAACTGACTTGTTATTATCTGAGCTAACCTTTTATAATGTTATTCATCAAGGGTCGTGGATGTTGTGATGCAACACCTTCTCAGTATCCTCCAACATATAGTTGAGCTTCTACAGGTTGTTTTATCAGTGAAGGCTCAAGTGATATTCACACAGGGATTAATTAACACTGTAAAAAGCTTGTAATGTGTGAACATGAGCAACGTGTGAGTGAGGTGTGAATTCAGCAAACACATTTGGTTTGGAGTGGTTGTGCTTCTCCAGCCAAGATGTTCCAGTCAACAGTCGCACTTGGGGATTTGTGTTAAATGCCATTAAAGAAAAAACAAAAACCTGATGTGATGATGATGATGATGATGATGTGAATAACCACGCAAGCTAAACATCTGCTGAAACCCGTGAACTGCTACGTGTTTTGCTGCTGCTCTGGATTTCAGTTCCATCTGGAAAAATAAATGTCGTCCACGAGAAAAACATCTGACGGTGGAAATAAAGCTGATGTACGTGTGTGTTTGATGGAGTTCATGCAAACAAATGTTGGTTTGCATCACATGCTTCATTCTATTTATCAACTTTTCAGCTGCATGTTGATGAGTGAGCTTTTTCAACTCTAAATAAATACAAACATGTAGCACTTGTTGACACTTCCTCACAGGTCAAAGTTGGTGTTTTGAAAATTGTTTTCTCCTTTTCTAAAATGAATCGGACTAGTTTTACATCTTCTCACACTGTGTGGAAGTTATATAGTTTATATTTAAAGTTATATATGATATTTAAAGTTAGATTAAATGTACTAAGATAAACATGTCATTTCAAGTTATTTTCAGTTATATACTGACTTTAGAAAGAAGCATCTTGTACTTCATATAAATCAGTAGTTTTTCTTTGTGGAACCATCAACAGCCAGCGTTTCCTCTCTTTCCCTCTGGCTGTCACACGCCTCTCTAAGTTTGGCCGTACACTGGCAGCTGTCCTGGAAATGTATCATAAGCAAAGAAAGGGGATCTGCCATGCACTCTTCCTGTCAGCACGCATGTCAAGGTGAACTTGGGGGGCTCCTTAAATAACCAGCTTGATGACTCTGGGACCCTCCTACTTTCTGTCAGCTGCACAGATTAGATGAAGACTTTTCCTCTGATACAACTACATCTAAAGGAATATTGTAAAGAATTAAAAAACAATAAACTCTATAGAGGGCTGCATGGTGGTGCAGTTGGTAGAGCTGTTATCTTGCAGTGAGAAGGTCGTGGGTTTGAATCTGGGCTGGGGTCTTTCTGCATGGAGTTTGCATGTTCTCTCTGTGTATGTGTAGGTTTTCTCCGGGGAGTCTGGTTTCCTCCAACAGTCCAAAAACATGCAAGAGGTTAATTGCCCCGAGGTGTAAGTTGTTTGTCTCTGTGTGGCCGTGTAATGGACTGAGAACCTGTCCAGGGTGTCCCCCGCCTCTCGCCCAAAGACTACTGGAGACACCAGCTCCCTGTGACCCTGAACAGGAAGAAGCAGGTTCAGAGGATGGATGGATGGATGGATGGATGGATGGATGGATGGATGGGTGGATGGATGGATGGATGGATGGTAGATGGATGGATGGATGGATGGATAGATGATGGATGGATGGATGGAAGGATGATGGATGGATGGATGGATGGATGGATGGATGGATGATGGATGGATGGATGGAAGGATGGATGGATGGATTGATTGATTGATGGGTAGAGGATGGATGGATGGGTGGATGGATGGATGGATGGATGGATGGATGGATGGATGGATGATGGATGGATGGATGGATGGATGGAAGGATGGATGGATGGATGATGGAAGGAAGGATGGATGGATGGATGGATGGATGGATGGATGGATGATGGATGGATGGATGGATGGATGAAGGATGGATGGATGGGTGGATGATGGATGGAGGATGGGTGGATGGATGGATGGATGGGTGGATGATGGATGGAGGATGGGTGGGTGGGTGGGTGGGTGGATGTATGGATGGATGGATGGATGGATGGATGGATGGATGGAGGATGATCTCAGTGCAAAGAGACATACTTCTAGTTTTAAATAAAATTCTATATCAGTTTGATTTTAAACTTCTATTAAACAATGTGACAGAAAGATTTCCCATTTTTTTCTTTGTTAAATTAAAACTACACAAGTTAAATTTAGCGTGAAGCGGCTCGTTGTGCTTCTCAGGTCTGATTTGTTAGATTTAGAATATTTTATTGATTTTTTAGTTTAGTGTCAATGTACTAATGGTTGTACAAATGTCCTTGAAAGCTTTTAATAGTTTTAAGTTATTGCAGGTAATGAAAATCTAAATCAAGTGTTTTCAGAGAAGCTATGAAAACATCAAGAAGAGTCTGCAGCATTTGTACGTTTGACTCATCAGACGTAAATGTTTTACAAATAATATTATATATTTGCTTTCAAAGCATAGCTTACGTTTATCAGAGGCTTAATATACATATAAAATTAAATTAATATGCAGGTGGTGTTAAATATGACAGATATCATTGTTGTTATTTTAGGATTAGGTACCTGTCAAAGGCCAGTTCAAGTTCCTTGTTTTTCAAAATAAAACATCCTTTTCTGACAGTATCATGGATTTTCATTGGGTTTCAGTTTAAGAGGTTTTTGTATTAGTTTATTAATGAGTAGCAGTTCATTTGCACATTAAGGGAAGATCTGAATAAAAAGAACACAGAGTTCAACATGTATCGTTGCCAGAGTTGTTACTCGAGCTCACACATCCAGTACACACGCTCAGACACTTCCACTTGTAGCCCTCTTTGATCCCAGGCTGTGGGCAGCAGAGGGCTGTCAGCAGGCCGACTGCTGTAGAGTGATCCCACTGCCCAGTTGGACTTTCACTCTCTCAGCTGGTTTGGTTTCTCTGACCCTGCCTTAAGGGTTCATATTTTGCAGCAATGTGTTGCAATTTTATGGGGCACAGCAGGTAGTCTAACAAACTCCTGGAAAAAGCTCCAAAAAACAGGCTGGTTAATCAGATAATTAGTGACAAAGTTGTCAGAAGAAAAATGTTGG
Organism: Pachypanchax playfairii; assembly: GCA_006937955.1. Lineage (NCBI taxonomy): Eukaryota > Metazoa > Chordata > Actinopteri > Cyprinodontiformes > Aplocheilidae > Pachypanchax > Pachypanchax playfairii. The sequence goes on along the minus strand of SSNP01000172.1, from coordinate 329,735 downwards.
AAGATCTTTAAATCTGAACAGAACAAAGGAAGCTTGAGACTGTAGAACTATGTGTGAGCAACAGAGCAACAACTTCCTGTATGCAACATTATTCTATAATAAAGACATACATGGACACTCATTGATTGTTTCCTCTCTTCTCCTGATCTAAAACAGACTGTATCTGCTGGAGATGGGGGGGGGGGAGGTACATGTGTTTAATACTCATACAGCTATTAACGCTACGGGGACGCCGTCATCGTCGACGATGCCAGGGACCTTGTTGTGTTTAATCGAACATAGCTTCCGAACCATAAAAGATAGAAACTTACTTTTTTTCCCTCTAAATCGGGAGAATTCAAGCTTTCAGACGGTAGTTCCAGCATCGCTCTAGCCCATTCACAAGGGATACAGTGTCGTGTCAAAGTTGGTGTTCCAATCAGAGCCTTTGTCTTTTGCACATGACGTGCAGTTGTCAAATTGTTTTTTTCTTATTCATTGATATTTAATGTGGGTTTTTCTTGAATAAAGTGTGATATTCTAATTTTCGCCTAATTTTTTTTGTATTTTTTATTCTAATACTCTTTATTTCAAGCAAAGGAGCCTCATTTACACAGCAGTTTATGATATTTCAATTCAAAATAAAAAAACAAGGTATAGGACATTATGGGGCACTGAAAGGTGGTGTTTTAGTAGCTCTTGGTCCCCAGAGGGTTAACATGTGTTAACTTGTACTGAATCCGTGTTAAACTGATGTAAACACAAGGTTTTTACTCTCAGACAGTTTGTGGCTTTTGTCATGTGACTTTGCTACACTGATCTAAAAATGCAAACACTGGTTATGTTTAGATGAGACCGATAAACTCTTTTGTGTTTGCACGACTATAAATCACTATGTGTTGTATACACTGTACTGAAACAATGACCTGATCTCATTCAGGGCTGGAAACACTGAGTGTCACCCAACAATACACGTCCTCTGAAGGGTAAAGAAAAGCACTGATACTGAAAATGTCAAACTTATGCTGACAGATTATACAGATTACCAACGGCTATAAAAAACAGATTCATCAATGTTGTAAACTAGTTTTCAGGTAAATCTCAAGAACACACCTAAAACATGTGACTTTAGCACATGTGGATGCTAAATGTGGATGAACATATATATTTTACAAACAAATAAGTAAGTAAATGAATAACTAAATTAATTAATTAATTATTAAAGAAATATAAATAAATAAATTTAGTCAAACAGATAATTGAAAATACATTGATTTTTTTTTTTTTAAATAATAAGTGAAAACATCATGTTTTTATATTATTGTCAGAGTGGGAATGATAGGAGAGAGAATGTGGCATCTTGCTTCAGAACTCAGCTGGGTTCTTTCTGTCTGGTGTTTAGATGACAGAGTTCTCTCTAAGTTCTCTACACAGACCAAAACATACAACCGTCACGCCAACCCGCCGCCCCTGGACCCTGAACCAGATCAGCGAGGTGCAGTAAGTGAGTAAGTTCCTCACATGAGATCCTCTCAGCTGTGCAGCACGTCTGGTGATTCATCTCCATCCACTTAAACCAGCAAGTATGCAACCCATATTTTTAGGTCTATCCCTCCGTTTCACGGTCATGATAAACATCTGAAAGACGACAGACTCTGTGGCACCTTTGAAGCCTTAAATGTGTAACATGCAAAGCTCTACTTTTAGCAACTTACAAAGTTCATTTTTCACAGGTTGTTCACAAAAGTAGACGTAGAATAAAGCTGTGTGTCCTTCTGGTTGGGTCAAACCCAGTTTCCTGTTGGGTTAGGAAAAGTTATTTAAATTGGTAAAATTTAAATTATTGATCTTTTAATAGAGAATAGAGTAAATTAAAACACTATTCCACAAGGTTCTAGCGTTGCAGAGTTAATAGTAATAGCAGAAGTTTTGTTTTTTTCAGATACCTGTGTAAACATAAACAACCTGAGCTCTCTATCTGCTGTATTTCTATGCAGGCGTCAGGACTTCTGCACACCCAGTAACTCAGGCCCGTAAATAATTAAAAGCATGGCAGCCATGTGGACTCAGCCAGTGAACATGCAGCCGGTGCTGAGTGACAGGGACCAGGTGGGCACTGGGACGGCGCTCTATAGCCATCTGGGTTTGGACGTATCCCACAATCCAGCGCAGCACATGAACTTTCAGACGAGTTCAATTAAACTAGGAGCCACAAATTAACTGAAGTATGACAAACTATTACAGTAATTCAGTTAAACTGATAAACAGGACCATTTCTGGAGCTCCAGTGTTAAATCCTGTCTTGTCCAGATGATGATCGTCTCAGCAGATCGTAACAGCTACGTCAGCAGGGTTTATATGATGAAACTGGCTGGACAGTCACACCTCTTTTAATCTCACATCCAAATCCAGACACAACACTCAAGTTCTTCATCATCATCATCATCATCAGTCAGTTACTGTTTCACTGAGTTTTCTGTCAAAACGTACAAACACTTGGATCTTTTCAAAATAAAACTCAAAAACATTGTGTTTATCTGACAAATAAAGATTATCTACAACAGCTTTGGACGTTTTAGATTAAAACATTAAATTGTCCTAAATAATGTTTAAAAAATCTAAAAATGCATTTTATAAATAATGTCATAGTAATGTGCCTTTACATTATACCCCTTTAATGTGTGTTTTGTATTGGACAGATTACATAAGTATTTCTATAACTGTGTCTGATTTGATTATTATTAAAGCACCTTTTAACAGATAATTATCAGTTTTACAGGTAAGAAGTCTTGATCATTTTTATTCTGTTGACATACAGTAACAGGAGAAAACTAACAGTGTTTCCAGGTGTGTGTGTTTTGAAAAGTCCAGTTCAGCAAATATCAAGCTGTATTCTTACGAGTCAAACAGCTGATTTTAAACAACATTCGGGTATCATAGACTCCATACTGTGCCAAGATTATTATTGTCAAGAGCATTGCGTTCCAACATTCCAACAGACATACACACTGTCTCTTATGTTGTCATCAAACCAAATAGAACAACATGGTTCCATAAAGGTAGAACAGTTCTACCTGAGAAAAGCTCCAGACCAGGGCTGGGCGGTATACCGGTTTGTACTGAAAACTGGTATTTATTTTGGTTATAATCTGAATTTTTCACATACTTCTATATCGGTGAACATCACATGGAACGTTTGCAGTGGGAACGTGTTTCTGCAGGGACCAATTTCAGTGCTACACGCTAAGACCGCATGTGAAAAGTAACGTTTTTGAATGAAGAATGGCTGCTGGCGGGCAGGGGGGTGGGCGTAACAGCGACACACAGATTACTGACCAAGAACAACTTATTCCAAAAAGAGAAGCCACGTCTGTAGTATGGAAATTCTTCAGCTTCAAAAGGTCGGACTTCATTTGCGATAGTCGGCGGCTAGCAACTTAGCTTGAAGAGGCTGTCCACAAAAACACGCTACTGTGCATGACAGTAAAATTGACTATTTAAAGCCAATCTAATGCAGTAATGTTGGTCGTATGAACAAATACCGTCAAACACCGTAAAAAAAACGTGATATGAAAAATCTGCCATACCGCCCAACCCTACTCCAGACTCTTGTTCTATTAGCTGTCAGACAGAACAAAGTGACCAGGAGCAGTAAAGTTTCCAGACCATCTGGCAGCTCACCAGTTGAAAGAGTTCCACAGCAGCAGCAGCTGGAGAAGCTACCAGCAAACTGCCACCTTACAGGTATTCATGGGCTGTTCCACAGACACTTAGCACCATGTTAAAACACTAACATCCTATTGACCAGACCAATTAGCACTAATGTGTGGTGACGGCCTCTCCCTCACTTCTCACAGGGCCTCAGACAAATCAAAGCTTGTACCTGCAACTCAGAGGGTTTATAGATTAAATAATTCCATTTCCAGAAGCTGTGGTTACATTTCTGTAACGTTCAGGAAGATGAAGCTAATAAATAACAGCCACCATCATTTAGCAGTAGAACAGCAGCCAACAACATGATTGTGATGGATATAAAAGGAGTAATTGTCATAATTCAGACAATTTGATGTGATTTCTATTTACACCTGTTGAAATGGGATTAGGTCCTAATCAGATTATTGCTGTGGCTCAATCGTTCTCTCTATAATCACTGTTTTCTATTTATGTTTTGTTAATCAGGTATGAAAAGAGTCATTAAACCTGAAGTATCAGCAAACCCACTGATTATCTATCCACTACAAATAACAGATTAATAATTATTATTGCTGCTGGCAGTAAAAATATTTTGAATAATGATATAGATGAACTGTTAACCATCAGCTGATTGTGATGAACTGTAGATTTGACCCAGTCGTCTGGTTCCTTAGACAGAAACCATTTTTACTAACTGGCATATGACATTTGTTTTATTTATAAAGTATATAAGTATATATATTTAGATCTGAGAGCTGTTTCTCATACACTAATTAAGTTCAGTAGAATTTACAGTTTACAAAATAAAAGAACCCAATTTACTCAAATAATAACCAAAGTGAAACTCTGAAAATTTTAATTTAAGACTTTTGTTTAAAGCAAAGTGAGTTTTACTGTCTGAGCAGATTTCTTGGATGTTCACACTTGATTTTGAACAATCTTTTCCATCAATCCAAAGAACTGTAAAGGTACCAGAGCAGGAACACAGACGTACACTTTGTCTAGGTAATGACTTAATTATTACCATCTGAGAGCTGTAGCAAGGAAACAGCTGTCTTTAGACACCAACGAGGATCCTCAGATGATGTCAGGAATTTAACTACTGAGTATTTTCAGTATCATAAATACATTTAAACAGAAGAAGTTATCAAAAAACTGCTTCCGAAGCAGAGTTGCAGATGGTGTCGTGACTAGTTTTACATTTTTAGAACATTTTTTGTCCAGTTTAGAGTCAGAAGAACCAAACTGTGAAGTTGGTCAGCTTACATCATCATCAACATCTTACTGCATGTTAAGTTCCTGACTGTGAACAGAATCTGTTGTCACGTCTGACTGAATGAAAGGTGCAGCATGAGGGTCGTTGTGGTGAGAAGAAGAAGAAGAAGAAGAAGAAGAAGAAGAAGAAGAAGAAGAAGAAGAAGAAGAAGAAGAAGAAGAAGAAGAAGAAGAAGAAGAAGAAGATGATGGTCATAGTGAACCACAATGAACTGTGTGTCACATGAGTGTTATAGTAAGGCGGTACTGTTAAAACCAATACGAGTGAATGAAGCTACCAAATAACACCAAAACACTGTGATGGATATCGTCTTGACTGAGTTCAGAAGGAAGAACGGCCGCCTTCCACGCTAGAAGTGGATGGTTTGATCCTGGTGACTCTGGAGTGAGTAACTGTCTTCACTCTGAGTGGTTTACAACCATGAAACACAGACTGTTCAATAAGATTCTCTTCTGTAAAGTGTAAAGATCAATAATTGTGGCAGAAAACAGCAACGAGATGCTAAAAAGCGTAAATCTGCATGTGCCGAACAGACCAGGTCTATTCTGAGTCAAGTTACTCAGACGATGAGACTCTTAGTATGAGTGATAGCGTAAGGCCTTACCGGGGGGACACAAGCAGCCACGGGGAACTTCCCTCACCTCTCGGGACTTCGGCAGTCGTGCAGCAAGTTTCTGCACGTGAAAGAAAAAAAACAAAGCGTGTCAGAATGTTCTGGTATTTTAACATCATAGTGTAACAAAACATGTACACGAGAAATATTAAATAAATCAGTGTTTACGTAGGTATTTAGCTTAAATGATTTAAACAACTACAAAAAGCTGCAGAGTTAAATTTTTTTAATAAAATCAACCTGGAGTTTCATATGGCTTCTCTTTATATTTATCATTTTAACAACTTTATTAATAACACATGTTTAAAACAATCAAAATCAAACAAAGTGTTTGACAATAAACCCACAAACTCTTAACAAAAAAGATTAATAGCTCAATAAGACTGAAGTTATTTGAACTCTGTCAGTTTACAAGGAGTTTAAGTGAAAAAGCAGATCTCATCACTATGTTACCCTGTAAAACCAAGAACGGTTCCTGATCAAAGGCTGGACCTGCTGGACCTTATAATTTATGACATAAAAACAATCATTAACAAAGGAAATATATAATTTAATTATAACCCTTAAAACTGAAAATCAACAGGATGATAACAAAATCCAACTTTGTTGTCTAAAACAAACAAAAAACAACTAGGAACAAATAAACAGGTGAGTTTTTTTATGTGTTTACTTCAGGTGTGACGCTGGATGTTTTCCTTCCTGTTTGCAGTAGAACTTCCTGTCTGTAGACCTGGTTTGTTTAGTTCAGGATCCTTTCTGTATTAAATGCTGTTGTTGTCCTTCTTTGTTTTTTACACCAGGACCAGATAAATCTTCTTAAACTCACTCATTTTTATGTTCAGAACATCTGTGTTTGATTACTTGCCTGAGCAGCTGTTTTCGTTTTCTTTAATTAAAGTTTACTTTGTCTCTTTATCATCTGCATCGTTTCTCCTTGGTTCCACATTTCAGTCCTACTTAACCTCAGAACATTACAAACTGTTTTTTAGTCCCTTTGAAGTCTTGAGTATGTTTCTGCAGATTCATCAGAACTTTCTTATCTCAGAATCATTCAGCTACGTGTGTTTTAAAAGGACTGCTGTGATCCCTGGATCTCACCTGCTGGTTGTTTCTGCTCTCAACAGATGGAACTTCTGTTTCAGTATTAGAAAGGCCATTTCACGCAAATTTCATGACTTTGTGGTTATTTCTTAAGTATTAACCAGTAATATGAAACATTTTATATCTAAAAAACGTCAGGAAACACTGATTAACAGACCTTTCAATCTGTCTGCATCAAGATTCAGCTGATTTCGTCAGGCTTTGGGCTGCAACGCATTAATATTCATTTTGCAAATTTTCTAGACTCTGATTGGCTAACAAACTAGCCTATGAGAGCAAGATATACTGTTTCATGCCCCGCTGCACATGGCAACATCAGACGTTCTCTCTTCCTGTTTGTTACGTATTATGCTACAGCTTTTAGCCAGCAGCATGCTAAGCGTTATGCTAACAGCTTTTAGCCAGCACCATGCTAGGC
>SSNP01000172.1:300906-322645 GCA_006937955.1 Pachypanchax playfairii | reverse complement strand
AAGAAGAAGAAGAAGAAGAAGAAGAAGAAGAAGAAGAAGAAGAAGAAGATGATGGTCATAGTGAACCACAATGAACTGTGTGTCACATGAGTGTTATAGTAAGGCGGTACTGTTAAAACCAATACGAGTGAATGAAGCTACCAAATAACACCAAAACACTGTGATGGATATCGTCTTGACTGAGTTCAGAAGGAAGAACGGCCGCCTTCCACGCTAGAAGTGGATGGTTTGATCCTGGTGACTCTGGAGTGAGTAACTGTCTTCACTCTGAGTGGTTTACAACCATGAAACACAGACTGTTCAATAAGATTCTCTTCTGTAAAGTGTAAAGATCAATAATTGTGGCAGAAAACAGCAACGAGATGCTAAAAAGCGTAAATCTGCATGTGCCGAACAGACCAGGTCTATTCTGAGTCAAGTTACTCAGACGATGAGACTCTTAGTATGAGTGATAGCGTAAGGCCTTACCGGGGGGACACAAGCAGCCACGGGGAACTTCCCTCACCTCTCGGGACTTCGGCAGTCGTGCAGCAAGTTTCTGCACGTGAAAGAAAAAAAACAAAGCGTGTCAGAATGTTCTGGTATTTTAACATCATAGTGTAACAAAACATGTACACGAGAAATATTAAATAAATCAGTGTTTACGTAGGTATTTAGCTTAAATGATTTAAACAACTACAAAAAGCTGCAGAGTTAAATTTTTTTAATAAAATCAACCTGGAGTTTCATATGGCTTCTCTTTATATTTATCATTTTAACAACTTTATTAATAACACATGTTTAAAACAATCAAAATCAAACAAAGTGTTTGACAATAAACCCACAAACTCTTAACAAAAAAGATTAATAGCTCAATAAGACTGAAGTTATTTGAACTCTGTCAGTTTACAAGGAGTTTAAGTGAAAAAGCAGATCTCATCACTATGTTACCCTGTAAAACCAAGAACGGTTCCTGATCAAAGGCTGGACCTGCTGGACCTTATAATTTATGACATAAAAACAATCATTAACAAAGGAAATATATAATTTAATTATAACCCTTAAAACTGAAAATCAACAGGATGATAACAAAATCCAACTTTGTTGTCTAAAACAAACAAAAAACAACTAGGAACAAATAAACAGGTGAGTTTTTTTATGTGTTTACTTCAGGTGTGACGCTGGATGTTTTCCTTCCTGTTTGCAGTAGAACTTCCTGTCTGTAGACCTGGTTTGTTTAGTTCAGGATCCTTTCTGTATTAAATGCTGTTGTTGTCCTTCTTTGTTTTTTACACCAGGACCAGATAAATCTTCTTAAACTCACTCATTTTTATGTTCAGAACATCTGTGTTTGATTACTTGCCTGAGCAGCTGTTTTCGTTTTCTTTAATTAAAGTTTACTTTGTCTCTTTATCATCTGCATCGTTTCTCCTTGGTTCCACATTTCAGTCCTACTTAACCTCAGAACATTACAAACTGTTTTTTAGTCCCTTTGAAGTCTTGAGTATGTTTCTGCAGATTCATCAGAACTTTCTTATCTCAGAATCATTCAGCTACGTGTGTTTTAAAAGGACTGCTGTGATCCCTGGATCTCACCTGCTGGTTGTTTCTGCTCTCAACAGATGGAACTTCTGTTTCAGTATTAGAAAGGCCATTTCACGCAAATTTCATGACTTTGTGGTTATTTCTTAAGTATTAACCAGTAATATGAAACATTTTATATCTAAAAAACGTCAGGAAACACTGATTAACAGACCTTTCAATCTGTCTGCATCAAGATTCAGCTGATTTCGTCAGGCTTTGGGCTGCAACGCATTAATATTCATTTTGCAAATTTTCTAGACTCTGATTGGCTAACAAACTAGCCTATGAGAGCAAGATATACTGTTTCATGCCCCGCTGCACATGGCAACATCAGACGTTCTCTCTTCCTGTTTGTTACGTATTATGCTACAGCTTTTAGCCAGCAGCATGCTAAGCGTTATGCTAACAGCTTTTAGCCAGCACCATGCTAGGCGTTATGCTAACAGCTTTTAGCCAGCAGCATGCTAAGCGTTATGCTAACAGCTTTTAGCCAGCACCATGCTAGGCGTTATGCTAACAGCTTTTAGCCAGCAGCATGCTAAGCGTTATGCTAACAGCTTTTAGCCAGCACCATGCTAGGCATTATGCTAACAGCTTTTAGCCAGCACCATGCTAGGCGTTATGCTAACAGCTTTTAGCCAGCACCATGCTAGGCATTATGCTAACAGCTTTTAGCCAGCACCATGCTAGGCGTTATGCTAACAGCTTTTAGCTAGCAGCATGCTAGGCGTGGTTTCAACTGCAGAAGCTGATGAATACTAACGAACAAAGGAGTTGTGATGAAACAGAAACAGGCCGTTAGAACTCGGGAGAACTCGGGTTTTATCACCACCTGCGTAGTTTGAGAGATTAAAACTGAAAGAGAAGTTGTTGACCTGTTTTCACCCACTATGAAGGTAAGAACACCTGTGGAGCTAAAATATTCAACAGAAACCTCAGAAACACTGTTTTTAGTGGAAGGGCCTCTTTAATATTTAGGTTCTTTGAAAAGCATCACTGGAGCAGGAAGTGATGTCACCTATATTTTCATGCTGAGATACAAATTTGAGACTTGAAGCCTTGAATTGTTGTTTGGCACGTTTACTGTCAAGTGTGACCGCTGACCTCATTAAACTAACAAAAGCTTGCATGTCATTCTGCTCTGTATAGAACACAAAAATCTCCAAGTACGTTCTTTACAATGCAGCGGTCAGACTCATCGATGGTGGCGTCTCACAGAGGAATGCAACCGAAGGCCATTTAGAAGCTTTCAACAGGTGCTGACTGGGATGTTATTAGAGCTTTGTCATTCTCAGCACTGCCGCGGGATTCTGGGTAACGCATGTTCCCTCAGAGTGTCTGTTAATCCACATGGTAAGGCGACGACCTCGGATTAAAATCAGGGGTCATTAAGAGAATATGTGCAACACATGCCTGAGTTTTCAGTTTAGAGTTGACTGCATGAAACAATCAGGATTATTTAACTTTTTCTGAAAGTGCCAAATCACATTTAATTGAAACTGTAGAAGATCGATTGTTCAAATCTAATTTGTTATTGTGTGAAATGAACCCACAAACATGAGAAAAGAGAAGAAAACAGGTGAAAACTGAGAAACCAATAAGGGTTTCTGTCAGTTTTTCATTCCTGGGGAGTTTGGGATGACACATTCCCCCCAAAAAAGCTGTACAGAAATACCACAGGATGCCAGAGTCAGAACAAGCTGCAGGAGCCCCCTCTCAGACTTCCCAGTGCCTACTTTACTATTCATGAATACTTGAAGAAAATAATGTGGTTGGTTCTGGCAGGCCGCAGCTCACAACTGGAAAACTCTTTAGCATCAACAATCCAAAGAGCCACAAAATCCGCTCTTTACCTCCTTCTCTGTTGTCCAGCTTGAAGCAACAAGAGCCGAAGAAACATTTTCCAAACTAGATACTGGACATAGTAAAAAGTAGGTATTCAAGATTTAGCGCTTGCCAAGAAAAAGAGCTGCAACTGTAACCACATCAAAGGTCACAACCCAGCAGAGCCAGCCAGCAGAGGAGAAATGTAACGGCCATACTTCATGCACTGTCACAGGCCTTTAAATCATATTTCATATACATCCTCTTTATTATAATGGATTTGCCACCTAGAGTATGAACTCTTTTTCCCCTCAAACTGTGGTAAACTTCAATAAGCAGGACTTTCACTTAAAAACAGGTCAGGAAGGAGGACTAGCATGAAGGTTTAGTAAATTACAGTTTCGACTGAACAAATTTATCTGAACAGACACTATTAGTACACAGGAAGTATCATCGTCCCCAAAATGTTTCATCCTGTTATTGTTTTTTTTCGTCCTGATAACATTTTAATGTTTTCACTAAAGACTCGTACTGTCAGCCTGCCTGTTCATTCTCATGTTCAGCTGTAACGTATCATTCACTCACAGCTACAACGAGTGTTAGTGTTAGGTGTGTGTGTGTGTGTGTGTGTGTGTGTGTGTGTGTGTGCGTGTGTGTGTGTGTGTGTGTGTGCGTGTGTGCGTGCGCTCTGATGAAGTGCAGAGGTGACTCTTTTACTTGAGTGTGCTGTTTAGATTGGGATGTCTGATTAGCACATGGGTCATTTATACTCTCACACACACACATCGTTGCACATGTATTTATTTGTTTTTGTTTAGTGCATGTATGCGTGGACCTCCCAGTATATTGGCTGACAGTTCTGTAGGGATCACAGTGAGGAAACCAGGGCAAAGGAAGACCATATTTTCACATTTCTGCACCTCATAGCACGGCCTCCATCTCCCATCGGCCTTTTCACCCACTATGTGCGCCACACTTCAACCGGGCCCACAGAGAGCACTTTATGGTTAATTGTAAATGTTGCAGGGGCCATGTTTAAGGTGAGATAACAACAGAGAGAAGGGGAGGTCAGGGGGTCAGCCTGGTTTTAGGGGTGCTGTTAAAACTATGGCAGTCATTTTCAGTGAGGTATGACTGACTGCATTTAACTACCTAACAAAGACTATTCTTAACTTTCACACCTGCCTTTTCATTTTTTTACACAAACTTGCTGCAACACTACTATGTCATTTGTCGTCTCGCTCTTGGAAAAAGGCCAGTTGGCCACAAAGCACAGCAGAAAATTCTAAACTTTAACTTTTGGTTAAGAAACACAGCTGAGACAGTGTTCACAAAAATGTCTTGATGTTTATCATACATGATGTGAGAACCAGTTATTTACCTTTTAAACCTCAAATCTAAGTTTTTCATCTTAAAGAGGCCATTTCACACAAATTTCATGACTTTGTGGTTATTTCTTAAGTATTAACAAGTAATAAGAAACATTTTATATCTAAAAAACGTCAGGAAACACTGATTAACAGACCTTTCAATCTGTCTGCGTTAAAATTCGGGTGGTTCCATCAGGCCTCGAGCAGCAGCTCATTCAAATTCATTATTTGAATTTGCTGGACTCTGATTGGCTAACAAACTAGCCTATGAGAGCAAGGTATACTGTTTCCTGCTCCGCTGCGCATTGTAACATCAGACGTCGTGTCTTCCTGTTTGTTACGTCTTATGCTAACAGCTTTTAGCCAGCAGCATGCTAGGCATGGTTTCAACTGCAGGAGCTGATGAATACTAAAGAACAAAGGAGTTGTGATGAAACAGATACAGGCCGTTAGAACTCGGGTTTTATCACCACCTGCGTAGTTTGAGAGATAAAAACTGAAAGAGAAGTTGTTGACCTGTTTTCACCCACTATGAAGGTAAGAACACCTGTGGAGCTAAAATATTCAACAGAAACCTCAGAAACACTGTTTTTAATGGAAGGGCCTCTTTAAATTATCTTTCCTGTAGCTTTCGTTTTAAGAATTCCTTTTCACATAATAATCCTTTAAAAATAAGTTTCGTGTTTTAACATATTCAGCACTGTTCTTTGTTCACATGGTGTCTGTAAAAGAAAACAAATATAAAATCAACTGTTGGGGCAAACGGGTGGGAATGTAAGTTCAGCTAATGTGTTTTATTGGTAATAATTAGATGCAATACTGAGTCACTATGACTACGTTCAGACTGCAGGTCTTAAAGTTACAATATGTAAGAATGTTACAGGTAAATACTCACACAACAGTTTAATGTTCCACTGATGTTGAACATAAAGTCACATTGTAACAGATCTGGATCTCAGTCAGCTGGGTGGTCTCTAGTTCCTGGTCTGGACCAGAATCATTATTTACACGTCCAGACTTCCTGGTTCTATAACGAATCACATGTGAGTCTGCAAAGCTGCCAAGTCTTCAACACAAGCAGCTGGAATTCCACAACGAGCAGCAGCAAAAAGTAAGAAACCACCACATCCTTCTAACTGATCAGCTGAGCTGCACGTGATGGGGCGTTCAAACACACTTAGGAAAACTCAACGCTGAACAAATAAACCTTCAGACATTCACAAAAATTGAACAAATACAACAGAGCTGTCTCCCCAAATATTAATTAACTCTTCACTTCTCACTTCGGTTTGTCATCATTGGCTGTTCTCGGCCTTGTCTGCCATCATTATTGTTTTCTTTTTTCTTCCGCCTCCTCGTATTGATGACGTACAGGTTGGATAGAAGCGACCTGGTGGTTCAGACTGAAGTCACATGCCAAAAGATCAGATACATATCAGATGTAGGACCACATGTTGAAGTGGTCTGGGTCGTATTTGAAAAAATCAGATCTCTGTCGTTCAGACTGATATAAAAAAATCAGATACACGTCACATGGGGGCAAAAATATCTGATTTGGGTCACTTCAGCCTGAAGTCTGAACGTAGACTAAGACTGAAAGCAAAACTGACTTGAAACATTACTCAGTAAGTAATGGATTCTGCTGCCCTCAAGATTTGACTGGAATAATAATAAGCACTGAAGCCATGCTGCTGGAACAGGCCACATTTTCCATAACAGAGGAAACTGGTCATCACTGAGGGAGACAGGGTGCTGGATTCTGGACAGTGTTGGGTTAAAGGACCACAGACTTCTCACTCTCTCTCTCTCTTTGTACAAAAAGCCACATCTGTGCTTGTGTCCCATTAATAATTACTATTTATACTCACAGAGCTAAACACAGAGGCAGCCTGCATTGCCCCAGGCCCATCTAGAGAGAAATCCTCCTGACTGGGACCCCCGGAGGAGCTCCTGATCAAAGTACTCAACCAAAGCTTAATCACCTACATCTCTGTTGGAAATAAATTGTCCAGACAATATTAATATAACTATGATATTGAGCATCACACACAATTTTTGCTAAAGAAAAAAAAAAATCTTTAAACTTTAAAGTTTTAATCTAGCTTTAGGGGCTTGACACACGGGAGGCCACATCGCTTCTCCTCCATCATTTTCAATGAGACATGCGCAACAAACTGATAAATGCATAATCAGCGGAGGTTTCATAGACTGACCAATGAGCTGACAGGATCCGAGCTTGTGTAACAAAGTCAGATTTCAGTGAGGTTTCGCTTTACTCCAGCAAAATCTTATGACACTTCATATCTAGCTTTTTTCACCCCTCAACTGCTTTGATACCCGAAAATTACCTCCAATCTGTCAGCCAATCAGAACCACAGAAGACGTGCTATTCGCCCTGGAACAGAGCACGTTGCTAGCTTGTGTTGCTGCTGCACGCCGCCTCTCGTGTCTTTTCTAACTGTAGCATTAAAAACGATGCTTGAAACTGCAGACGGAGGACTGTAGAGCCTGAGATGGGGTTTGACTGAGTCTAACCCATGACACCTGCCACCTGGGTCAACTTGCTCCTCTAGGAGTTTTCAAACAGTGAAAAGTCTTCCTGATAAATAAAATGATGAATCTGGTGTTTTGGGGAAAAAGGTGACCTCTAATGTTTTCTTTGATGCGACCACAGTAACTCTCTCATCCCTTTTTGGTTCATGTCCAAAAAACTACCCAGTGCGTCTCAGCGCTCACTCACAATAAGTGATGTTAATCATCAGCAGCACCTGATTGACACACTGTCACTCATAAAGTAGAATAACATAGTTTATCTCCTCTAATGACAGAGTTACAGTATGATTTGTTCTTATTTTCACTCAGTTAACTGCGACTCAGTATGTTGTAATTACTCATAAACAGGAATAAACATGTGATACAGCTGAAAACACATGTATTTCACCTTTGAGAGCAGCTGTATATTTATACTCCAAATATCTATTGAAAACACAGTGACTGACTCAGTTTTGATGCATTTTGACTCAGATATTAGTACGATCTATGATACCATGGTGCATGTGGTGTCGGTTCATCTGAGAGAGAAAAGACTGGAATTAAGAATGTATACTAACCAAAAACTTCATGTACTAAATAATGTCCAACATATGAATATTTTAAAAGTTCTACCATCTTCAGCAGTCACACTGTCTGGGTCAGGGAGGAGAGATTGTGGGGGGAAGATAAAAGTCAGCAGAGCCAAATGAAAGGAGCGAGAACTCAGTGGGACGTCAGTTCCTGCAGAATGGGGTTGTTTGTTGTTAGTGTAGCTGTGGTCATTTGAAGAGCAGCAGAGAGGATGAAGGAGGCACCAGATGTTAAAGGCCAGGGAGCTTCTCACACATTGTCTCAGTCAAGATGAGAATGGGATGTGTGCACCATGTTATCAGGACGGGTTCACTTCAGAAATTAAACAACATGTTCACTAACACTTGTACCTCTTTATAAACTCTTTTTTTATATAGTTTATGGGATTATTCATAATTTAAATGATAACAAATAAATAGGTTTACTAAATATCAAAATAAGGACAAAGTGAAATATTTAGAACCTAATGGAGCAAAAACCACTTCAGACATAATTAAAATAAAACAATGAAGTGAAGTGAAGGGGTCCAGATGCTGCAGTCATCACAGATTAAAGGTCAAACTGCTGCGACAAAAACAGCTGCGATATAATAATTCAATCCTCTTTCTTTTGCGTGACTTGAATCGGTAGTTATTTCAGTAAATCATGTGTTATTACGTGGCTAATCTATTTTAGTTTTTAGGTGGAAACTTTTTACCTTATAAAATGTGATAAAATATGTTCTAAACAAACAAGAAACTATCTGATGTCTGTTCAAATCATTCCGGACAACAATACAAGCAACACAAGGAAACATCAGAAACCAACTGTTTGGTGAGTTAGTTATAAATAACGGTCAAAACTTAAATATGAAAAAAAAAAAAAAGTTTAAACGTTGTTTGATCATCAGACAAAGTTTGAGCGCGTTACCTCCTCCAGGATCTGGTCCAGTCGACCCAGAATAAAAGGTTCCACCTGCTCATGAGACAACATCCAGGCGGAGAGCCGCGCGTCCCGCTGCTGCTGCTCCAAACTCAGTATCCGGGACCGCATCTCCGAACCCCGCACAATGACAAACACGCAAACTCCAAGGCACAGAAAAGACACCCCAAAGCAGATGGTTAGGCCAGACAAATGTCTCCAACTTGTCCTCGGTGACTGTTTTGAATCTTGCTGCTGCTGTCCCACGCGTGTCCTCTCCTCACCAAGTGCATGAGCGGCTGTCCACTTCTGTTTCTCTTCCATTCTAAACATCTAACTTAAATTTTATCCACACAGAAATTCCTAAATTCATCAAACGCGGATTTAATAAATTTGAAGTTGTCTCTCTGAGTTAGAGGGAAACTTTATGCTGATGTCTTTTTCTTTAATCCGACTCAGAAGCACGTCTCTGCACACATTTGCGCAGCTAAAGTAAAACAGGGTTAGGAGGCATTCTGTATCTTCATCAGTCAGTGATGTTCCGACCCACACGGACTGGCTGGTTGTTATTCCTCAGAGCTGCGCTGACTTTGTCCCACTCCTTCTCCACGGAGCGCTCCTCACTCTGTGCTGCAGGTTTGGAGTCTGTGCGCGTCTCTGAAACCCGAGCCAGTCTTCCTCTCCTCTCCTCTGCTCACCTCTGCTCTGCTCCCCTCTGGATGCCGCGGGCCCTTTGCTCACGCTGCACGCTCCTCCTCTGAGAAGGCTTTAGGTTAAATACC
Organism: Pachypanchax playfairii; assembly: GCA_006937955.1. NCBI lineage: Eukaryota > Metazoa > Chordata > Actinopteri > Cyprinodontiformes > Aplocheilidae > Pachypanchax > Pachypanchax playfairii. The sequence continues at coordinate 313,083 of SSNP01000172.1, read as the reverse complement.
GGAGCGGTGTTGCTGCTCCCTTTGATCCGCGCGCTTGGCTGGAGATATTTTTAGGGGTGTGCAAAGCCAGGACACACTGTCACAAAGCTGACATCTGACAGTACTGCTGAGCTCCAGGCTGTTTTCTTTAGTTCCTCTTCTGACCAGACAATCTGATGGAACACAGAAATAACTGAACTCCAACCTCTCTGTTTGTCCTGCCTGGGTTTCACATCAACAAGGTGTTTGTTTTCTTGATGGGATGTTAAAGGTTTTTCTTGCACATGACTGTAGTCTAGATGATGTGATCAGCTACATGAAAAACCTGTTGGTTATAAAATGAGAGGGACTTTTTTGGATCTGCTTTATTCTGACAGGCGACATGTAAAAAGCTTGTCTCTCAGTGTGTGATCTGTTCTGGAAGCTGATGGAAGCAGAGACAATGTGAGGTAACCGAAGCTTTGACAACTATAAAGTTTTATACTATTGAGCTAATAGCATATGCAGAACTGTAGCTCTGCAGAGGTCAGGACCTAAAACTGATGCAAAGCACAGTGAAATGGCAACAAGGTCAGAGGATGATGAGCTTCTGCATGTAGCCTGCGTATTCCAGTCTGAACAGAACCTTCAATTAGTTCACACAGATCCGAACTGGTCTGGATCGGTCCTGGTCTGATGATTTATGCTTAGATCAGAGAGCCAACCAGAACAAGGTGGCTTCACAGGGTTCCTTCAGTTCTGCTGCTCATGTCACATTAACTTATTGTTGTTGCTGTTCCTCAACAGCAGCAGCAGGAGGTTACAGTGTATATAAAACTGGATTATTGCAGGTTCTGGATGTGTGAGTTTGGGATTAAATCCTCTCATTCCCTGTAAAACATGTGAAATTATGGTCACGTTTTATCTGTTTTAGATTTAGTGTTTGGAGGAAAGTGCAGGTGAAGCTCAGGAGACTCCAGGTAGAGACACTGAAGCTAAACACATGGCAGGTAACATTAGCAGCTGACAAAGAACCGCAGAACAAAAGATGTATTTATACAGAAGAGTGGGTGATTTCTGAGTGTGGAGAGCTGGAGAGAGAGGAGCAAGGGGCGATCAGCAGAAAAAGGTGTAACAGTTACCTGGGCAGAGAGAAGCAGAACATCTAGATCCAAAGAAAGAGGGAACCAGAACACACAAGAGAACCCGAAGGAGAACCAAGAGAACAATGTGACACAAAATGCACGACATGAAAAACCCACAAGATATGCAAAAAATAATTAAAAACCATAAAATGTACAGCATGGCTCAAACGTGAACTAGAAACACTAAAACCCTTCAAAATAAAATCACAGGAAGAACCTGACGAGATTCAGTGAATCCTGACAGTTTTTACTTGTCTCCATCATTTAAGTTCCCGTAAAATATATATATAATATTCACATGAAGTAAATGTATTTAAATAAACTGTTAGAATGATGAAAGAGATGCAGAGAGAGAGAGACGTGGTTAAATATTCTAAGATTTCCATAAAGAGTTGAACTTTATGCAAACTGAATCCAGCTGGTTGATTTCTGCTGCTTCTATCCATCCTCATCTTTAACTTTTAGATCCTATATGTCACACTGTTAGTTAGGTTCTATTTTTAGCACCAGTGTTTTTCAGCAGACTAAACAAATACATCTGATGTCATGTAACACTCACCCTGACTCCATAATACTTTACACAATTTTCACTGTTCATTTTAGAGACAAATTATCTGTTAGATTAAGATTCACATCAGCTGGGAATTTTCCAACCTGCTTCTAACTAAATAAATCTAATGAATAATGAAAAGAGGAGCAGAATGTTGTTGAGCACGTGGGTCTAAACATCTGACCGCTTTACAAACTGTTTACAGAGTTCGTCCAGAAGACAAATGAATTAGTTTGCTGCTGTTGTTGTTGCAGAAGTTAAAAGGAATAAAGCGAAATGCTTGAATTGTCTCTAAAAGCCTTTGAACTACAAATATAACTGAACAAGATGAGTTGATAGGACCCAAAATACAAGATGGTTGGAATATGAAGATCAAAGAAAAGATGGAGCAGACTACAAGGAGCTTCTTTCATGTCCTTTATAGTGGAACATACATTTTAACTCACAGCATTACAACAGTTCAAGTGTTTAATTAGAACATATTTGTTCCTACATGTTCACAAATTAAAACAACCATATAAGTCAACTGTGACAGCTCCAAAAACCGACCTGTGTGAGCATGTTCTGGGCTTCAGCAGAGACTAGCTACACTCTCAGAAATAGAGGTACGAGACAAGGACATTTTTGTACCTATAGGTGAATTGTTTTAAAATGTTCCCTTAAAAGTACAATATTGGTCTTTAAAAGGTCAGAAATGCTCCTTAGAGTGTTCAAATTGATATAAAGTACAAATTTGTACCATTTCAACTGCACCTGCAACCCTGGTCAAGGCTGGTTAATCTCCATTTTATTAAGTTTCATCCATCATTTTCAATATTATGTTTCAGAATGTTGGTTTAAGACTTCAAAATGTGGCATAATTTTACAGTTTTAGTGGAAAAACTTCATAAGGTACAAAAATGGACCTGGACTACAGGGTACACCCCCAGCGACAAGAATTTGTACCCTTCTTGTTGCTGGGGGTGTTCCCTGTAGTCCAGGATGAAACTTAATAACATGGAGATTAACCAGCCTTGACCAGGGTTGCAGGTGCAGTTGAAATGGTACAAATTTGTACTTTATATCAATTTGAACACTCAGAGGAGCATTTCTGACCTTTTAAAGACCAATATTGTACTTTTAAGGGAACATTTTAAAAGAATTTACCTATAGGTATAAAATGTCCTTGTCTCGTAGAGTGTACCAACAGCGCGTACTTTCCCAGAGGAGCTGCCAAACATGCATGTGCAAGATTTGTCTCAATTCAATGAAGAAAACAGACATTTTGCAGCAATATGTCTCATTATAATATAAAGATTTGCTTTAAAATGTAAAGATATGCATGCACATACTGTAAAGCAGAATGTTTTGCTGTTTGTTAACGTGAGTAAGTGGAAGGGTTCAGGTTAGGGGTCGCATACGAAATATAGGGTCATTTTAACAGATTGCAAAATCAACTAATGTGGTTGTATTTGACAGGAAGTCGGTCTGCTTTGGAACATTGTAGCTGGTAGAAGAACAGCATCTTTCTGTTTTTTACACAACACAGCAAAAATAAAAAGATTGTTTACCATAAACAATCTACAGACGTTTATATGGTGTTTTGTTGTTACACTCTCAGAAATAGAGGTAGAATTTGTACCCTTCTTGTCGCTGGGGGTGTTACTTTTAGTCCAGGTCCATTTTTGTACCTTAAGAAGTTTTTCCAGGAAAACAGTAAATTTATGCCACTTTTTGAAGTCTAAAACCAACAGTTGAAAATGATGGATGAAACTTAATAAAATGGAGATTAACCAGCCTTGGTCAGGGTTGCAGGTGCAGTTGAAATGGTACAAATTTGTACTTTCTATCAGTTTGAACCCTCAGAGGGACATTTCTGACCTTTTAAAGACCAATATTGTACTTTTGAGGGAACATTTTAAAAAATGCACCTATAGGTAAAAAAATGTTCTTGTCTCATACCTCTATTTCTGAGAGTGTAGAAAAAATAAGATACAAACTTCACTGAACACACATTCATTGAAATCTTCTAACAGATATTTACTTAGTTGTACATACAATCCTGTCATGTATGAGACCATGTTTGTCCCAGAGAAACTAGACAATCATCCTGCAGTGTGATCACACATGCACACAGTGTAAAGGGAAATAAATAAATACCAGCCGAGCTCAGTGAAGACATTTCTCTACTCCCCTGACCCATAACCTGCTCCAGGTTCTAAAACTATTAGCTGTATGGGATCCATCCAGGCTGTTTACCCCTGGGAGTCGACTGCATGTTCTTCACCTTCAGCTTGAACCAGCCTGCTGGTTTGAGACTGGAGGCCTATACTACTACTACTACTACTACTACTACTACTAATAATAATAATAATAATAATAATAATGATAATGATAATAATAATTTCCTTTATTGGGAAATTCAGCTCAGCATTTAAAGGTGGTAAAGAGGATTTTGCCCCGAATGAGAAGCTCAAGAGCTATTTGTCATTTTTTGAACAGTGCGCATGCGTTGTAGCCCCCGACCCCCCTCCCTTCCTCTTCCTCCAACGCCAGAAACGCCTCCATGAATCGTGAATCTGTGTAGGACTCTCTCAGTGTTTACTATCTGTATCGCTGGAGTTTTTTGTGGAACTACTACAACTTTGTTTCTTCAAACACTGATGGATCACTGAAGCCTGATGCTGCACACTGCTCAGCTTTACCCTGTTCATGTCAGATACGTCTTTCTCCACACTGTTCCTCTGTTTATTCAGAGTTATTTTTTCACCATGAGTAAGTAAATAACATAAAAAAATATTGAAGAGAGCTTGTTTTAGTTACTCCTGCTTTTAATTTGACATCGTTAATCTTGTCTTCAGCTCTTTGTCCCACTCTTTCGTTTGTTTAGACACCCAAAAAACCCCCCACCCCCCTCAACGTAGTCAGCACACTCCGTTGAGCTATGTGTGTGTTTGTGTGTGTTTGTGTGTGTGTGTGTGTGTGTTTATTTTCCTCTCTATAGTCTATTTAGACACAGTTATGATCGCATTTGTCAATCGTGGTATTTTGTTTTGAAGAATTGCTACCAGATTGTCTCGTGTGTCTTGGTGTGACTTCTTGCCAGAATTGACGTGGAACGCTTGCGGCTTGTGCAAAAAATAGACCAAATGCAGAAATAATAAGTTAACAGCTCCATGTCTGGTGTGAACTACATCATATAGGTTAACAAGGGAGCCAAATGGAAGCGGTCTCGGTTCCGCTCCGCTTCGCGGCGCTTCCGTGTGCAGTGTTAGCCAGCCCTGAGGCCTAGGCAAACTACGTAGTACATACAGAAATATGATGAATATGACAATCTAGTAGCCAATAGATAATCAAACGGGTTTGTTATCTTTTGGCTACTTTATTTCAAGCCCCATCAGGTCTATATTATTTATTAATATAATAACTTTTTCTGTTGGAAACCAGAAGTACAAGACCACTAGAAGTTGATAAAATGATTTAAATTTAATTTGACATCTAAATTTGCTACAAAATCGTCTTTACCACCTTTAACCCATAAGATATAAGAGATATAAAATATAAGGGAGTTTTCTGGATTACACATGTCCAGGATGGGAACTGAACTGTAGACTGGATGTTTTCTTAACTAAAAAACATAAACACGTACAAATGTAGTATCATAAATGAATAACAAGCCCATATTTCAACATGTCAGTGACCTCAGTGGGTGGATGGTTACCCATCAAAGAGTTGTGTAACCAGAAATCACAACCTTCACATCATCTATTACAGATGTTTTTATCCAAAATGCAATGAAGGTGAATCCACCACACATCACTAGCTTTAGTGAAAACACTGTATTTTACAAAAGGCAAAACTGACACGTTATAGAACTTGGAATCAAACCCCCAACCTTCCATCATGACCAACCTCCGTCTCCTTATCAGTGTTTTCACAGATCACTTTGATCCTTCTGCAGTGAACATAAAACTGATCTTCTGTATAAATTTCTTGCAGGCGACAGTAATCGGTTTGGAAAATCTGATTGACATTTTTCATGAAAAATAGAAGAAGATTTAAAGTCTCTGTAGTTGTGGAGGATTTATTGCCAGTTGAATGTTTGAGCATGTGTTCATGGACTGGACTCGATGCTTTTCCATTCACTATTAAAAAACTTTTTGGTTTTTATGTGGTGGCCTCTCGTGGGATCATGTTGATTAACCCTTAAATTGAAGATTTTGTTGTACTGCAGCCTGGTCAGAAGATGATTTATAGATCCGTTTGGGAACATTTTAACTGCATTTAGAAAAATAAGAGTTGCAACTTGGGTTTTTAAAATCAGACACCACAAAATGCTAATAAAGAACTTTGTGTCTTGTGTTTTCAGAGTAAGAGTTTGCCCCTCAGCTGTCAGACACGTCGTCGAGGTCTGTGATGAAGTCGTGGTCAGACTGAGTCAATAACTAATGACTACGTGTGTGGCAACTTGTTATAAATGATATCTTTGGTGTGAACATCTGGCCTTCAGATTCTTTGAGGAAAATTGTCCTCATGATGGAAGATGCATTTGTTGTAATCATGGGATTCCTTCAAATTAAAAGAACTCATCCTGTTATAACAGCTGGGATAAAGATAGAAGACGTGTCATGACTTGGGAATGACCTCCTGACTTGTTTTCATACAGGTAAACGCCTTCGTGTTTCTGCATTCAGTCCGTCTTCAGCAGAGACGCCAAATGTTTTCTACAGCTGAGAAAATCTCAGTTGGATTATGTTATATTAAAAACGTCAACAACAGCAACTCAGTATTATTTTAGACTCCAGAATCTACACATTGCACTGTTACATAATATAAATAAAGTTATTTATTCAAAAGTTCTTTTTAAAAATGATGATTAAATTATGTTGTTTTATTGTAACCTGCCTCCATTTATCTCCTTTAAAATTTTATTTAAAAATGTTTCATATTTAGATTTTATGATATTGATTCCTAATCAGTGAAAACTTCTTAACAATTAACAGCAAAAAGGTTTGATTAGGACCTCCGATCTTTAGCTTTGTGATCAATATTTAAAAAGTATAATTTTGTGTAATAATAATAACAACATCAATAATAATAATTAGAATGTTTGTTTTGCTTCGTTGTGTTGCAGAGACAAAAAGATGCAAAAATAATTTAACCTTTTTGATTTGTAAAAAAACCAAATTATAAATATTTATAAATTGATACTGATGCATGAAACCTGTATCTTACTGCAGCTATGGGCGAGTAGTTGGAGACATAAAATGTCAAATATTTGAACATTTTCAGTTGGAATCACATGGAATTGATATTTATGAGACAGCAGAAAAGCACCAACATATATAAACAACTTAGTCAAAAAGTGTCTTAAATATGTCTTTGTCTCATGTATCAGTTAAGATCTCAGTATTGCAGGTCATCTGTTTTATTGATGTCACCTGTGTGTCCTTACCTGTCATTGCAGCACCTGCTCCCGCCTCTTTTTAAGGAGCAGCTGGACAGTTACAGGCTTGTTAATTGTTGAGACCCTCTGTGTACCCTCCTGGATGAATGTCCCTCTTGCCTGTTGGAAAATACTTCCCTGTCAGACCTCTTAAATTCAGAATCTGGATTTTCCTTTTTGACCCTGCGCTCGTCTCCGTCCCTGCTGGTCTCTACATCCACCTGCTGTCTGTAAGTGACCCCTGTTTGCTTTGATTACCTATTTGGATGTTGTCTGTTGGATTAATCTTGCCTGGAAATTCTTTGATAAAGACTTGAACATTATTAAGCTTCTCTGCCTTAAATAAAAATCTATAGTTGTAAGAAGGAGTTTTATTTTACTAGTCTGCACTGAAGCAGTTAAGATCAAAGATAAAACACACATATTTACATCTTTTATCCATGTTTCTAACTCATGAAAATGGCTGCAACAGCAGCAGCAACCACATGAAGAGTTTCCCATGACAGTGAGATTATGAGGTTTGATCCTGTTGGTTCACGAACAACGTGCACAAGCTGCAAATACCTGCTGGTGGACGGACCTGCAGATATTTCTAACTGGTTCACTTGTTTAAACAACATGAGATTTAACTTTGGCCAAACAGTCATTTAAAATGTTACTTAAGAATCAGAAAGACTGATTAAAGAAACACCTTGAAGGACACGAGTACGTGGACTCCAGAGCAGCCTAGTTATAGACATGTGGTAGAACACTAGAGAAGGTTCACAGTCAGTGAGATGCATGTATGATACCTTAAAATGTTCATGCAAATATCCGTTGGCACTGTGCATATACGTGGATGGATTCCCTATTACATGGAACAGTTTGTGCATATAAGGCTCCGTTCAGACTGCAGGTCTTAAAGCTCAATTCTGATTCTTTTGTGAAATCTGATCTTTTTGTGAGGTCGTTCATATTACCAGTGAAATGCGACCTGAATGTGACTTTCTGTCTGAATGAAATGCGTCTTGAATGTGTTACACATGTGCATTAGAGGGAACAGTGCCTCCTTATATTTAACCTGGAGACTTTTTATTTTTCTTTAGCATTAGAGCTGCAGGTTTGTTTAAATCCACACTCTTCTATTTCTTTGGAAATGTTTTAAAAAACCGCACTGTTCCGATAACACCCCTCAAGTTTGTCCTGAACAGAACTGTCTCCCCAAATATTAATGAACTCAGACACTTTGGTTTCTCTCCATTGACTGTTCTCCTGCTGTTACTGTTGTTTACTTTTTGATCCCGCGTCCTCGATGCAGAATAGTCACGTATGTCGCGTATTGATGACGTACAGGTCGGATGGAAGCGACCTGGTGGTTCAGACTGAAGTCACATGCCTAAAGATCAGATACGTATCAGATTTAGGACCACATGCTGAAGTGGTCTGGGTCAAATTTGAAAAAATCTGATCTGTGTCGTTTAGACTGTCACAAAAAAATCCGATACAGGTCAGATAGATACAGGTCAGATAGATACAGGTCAGATAGATACAGGTCAGATAGATACAGGTCAGATAGATACAGGTCAGATAGGGGCAAAAAAATCAGATTTGGGTCCCTTCAGCCTGAAGTCTGAACGTGTTCTACATAAAATGGTCGTCCTACGTAGTTGTTCTTCTTTGTGTGTTTCTACTGTTCTTACAGGTTTAACCACAGAAATGAAGAAGTGCATGATCTGTGACAGACATGGGGATTCTGTTGGGCCACTAAAACAACAATCATCAACATTTAAACTGTTCTTTAGATGTTCTACCACTGCGTGAAGTCAATAACTCTTTGCATGTCCATATCAATCAAATATAGTTTTCTGTACATGTTTATTGGGATGTGTAGGATCTGACCTTTAGTTGCCCTCAGATCGACCCTGGTCATGTGTCTGCAGGTTGTTTTGGTCTTTTTATCTTATTGAACTAATCTTACTTCCACTCTTGCCAGACTTGAGCTGAAACACTCTCGTTCATGGAAAAATCAGTGAAGTTTCAGTAAAATAAACATAAATAACTTCACCTCACTGTAACATCCTGATGTGGGTGTGACTAACCTCAGCTGAAGAACAGCTGTTTTAGGAAGTTTGGTTGTTTTTTCCTTGCTGTATTTTATGTTATTTGCCATCGGACATTGTTACATAAAGTGTTTGAATATCTGAATTTCCAAGCGAATTTCACAGGTTTTATAAAAATCCATCTCAGTAGAGATGAATCAGCAAACCTTCGTCCTTCTTCCTGAACACAAACATGTGCACAGCAAAATAAAGTAAGTGCTTATTAGATTCCTTTGGTGTCATCCTCCTTCTAAATCCCTCTCAACCCCCCCCCAACCCACCTCTACCATCGTTGTCCCAGATCACTAATTACATATAAGGGATGACAAATTAAAGGCAGACAGTTGAAGGTTTTACTTAAAACATGGGGAGTTGTTCAGGAACATGTGGAGTGAAGATCTCTTTCATGAAGAAGGAAAACAAGCTGCGGCTGACGGAGGGAGAAGCAGATAGATGCTAACGGATGCTAACATCTGCTGCCACTCAGCTGCTCAGCTTATTCACCTAGTTTCATGTCGTTTACTGTGTTTATAAAAACTTTATTAAACAAGCATTTTCTCTTTGAATAGCAATACAATCAGCATGTCTGATAATTCAATGTTCTTTTACTGTGGCTGTGTCCAAATTCAGGGTCTGCATACTTCGAAGGACCCAGTCTACCCGGTCGACGTGGGCCGTGTACTTCTTCTACCGGGTAGACCGGATGTTAACGGCTGTGAATTTGAACAGTCTAACCTTCAGATGAACTCCTGCCCCCACCCCCGCGAATGTGCCGTCACCTAGCAACCGTGACGACTCTAAACCTGAACAGTTAGAACGGCTTTAAAATGTTTGAAGAAACGGTCTTTAGTTGGTTAATCCTGTAATAAATATGTGGACTTTTATTTTTCTTTTGTAAGAGAAAAACAAGTCTCTTCTTCTTTCTGTATTTTTATTATTTCATGTTTACATTGAATATTTGTTCATAGCTCAGAAATTAATGTAGCAGGTTTATATATGTTTAACAAGTTGTAAATAAAATTGTTAAAGTGAATTTGTGACAATTACTTTTTGATTTTACACATTTGTTTTTAATAATGTACAAATTTTTCTTCTTTTGGCCCGAAAAAATATAAAACTCCGGTCGCCATTAAAAAAAAAAAATGAACGGAGCTGCTTACAGGACCTGCCATACGAGCTGAAACCGCAATACAAGCACTTTTAACGTAACATTTCAGACTAAAATAACTTTGGAATATTTTATATAAATGACCAAATCCCTAAATCTAACAGTATAGGTACAATCATCTTCGGGTGCAGCTCTCGCTTCACTGTCTGCCATTGCTCATAATAAAAATCTCCTGTTTGACCCGCAATGCATGTTGGGATATGTCGGCCAGCGAAGGATACACCGGACCCAGCCTTCAAATCGAGGGAAAAAAGACTGGATTCATCGGCCGCATTCGAAGAAGTCTTTGAATTGGGACAGGCCTAGTCGCTGCGCTGCTACGTAACCGGCCGACGAATCCAGCCTTCGAAGTATGCAAACTCTGAATTTGGACACAGCCAATGTTGTACTTTAGAAATTTAAAAAATACCACCGAATGATTTTTCCAATTTACTGAAAATCTACTCGGATCCAAAAATGTCTCACCCTATAAAAGATTATAAAATGAATGACAGAAAAAAGTGTCCAGACATCTTGTAGAAGAGAATCTATCACTCTGTTTGTTGTTGAATACAACTTTTTTTTAAATAATTTAAGTGAATCACCTTTTGATGTAAAATATTTTATAACAGCTAAACTATTCGGAACTTTTGTTCTCTTAATTGATTTACTCTAAATTAATCTCATTCTTAATAAATTATAATTGTGACATGTTGCTTGTAATAAAATGCCTAACGATAAATTGACTTTGTTTCATTCACATTCGGATCCTGGTGTTAAATATTTATGACGAAATCTTTATTTTGGTAACAAGAAAAAAAAACTTCCCAGCAATAGTGCACTAACGTAGATAAATAGTTTTCTCAGTATTTAGTATAAAGTTTCTCCTTGATTTGAGCTCAAGCTTTAAGAGCTGTTTGATATTTTAAAACACATGTGACCTAAAGAAAGGACAGGAAACCGATTTAAAAACACCCCACCCATCAATCACATGTCATTATTATTAATTAGAAGTTTCTTCGTCTGATATTTCTGAAGTTGCAGCAAAGCAGCTGCTGGATTTCTAAATAATCTGTGGCAGCAGAGTTTAATTAGACCAACCACTAGTGAGAACGTGAGCTCGTTGAACAGAAGTTTATTTTTGAAGACATGATGAAAGTTCAACCTCAGCACCAGATCCTGCTCATTGAGGTTTGAAACCACTTCTTGTCATTCATGCCCGCTGGCTGCAGACAACATGGAGTGAATGATTTAAAGTGTTGGGCCTGTTTGGACCCTCAGACAGCAGGGACAACATGACCCAGATCCAGATCTTGGTCTGATGAGCTTCAGGATGATGATGATGACCTTTATTTGTTTTAACTTATTCAGTTTTCTTTGCTTTTTTTTAATGTCTGTGTCTTTTTCTGGAAAACTGAGCCAAGTAAATAAAGACTCAGGTGTTTTCTTTAGATTTCTTTTTTCTAGCTGATGGTGGTTTTTCACCACCATGCTGCTTGTCATCCACATAACCATAAAATCTTTACTTTGTTAGTCCTGACAGTCATACATTAACACAGTTCACCTTCACTCCTTCATCCAAACCTACATTCCCACGCGTCAGCTACGCTCAGCCGCTGAAAGACGCCTAGCGCTTCCACCACAACGTGGCATGAGATCATGTTCCAAACTCTTCTCCTCTGTTGTCCCCCGATGGTGGAATGACCTACCAAACTCGGTCCGATCCTCAGAGTCTGCAGCTACTTTTAAGAGCAGACTTAAGACTCACCTCTTTAAAGAACACTTTCAGTCTTAATGTAGGAGTGATTTATGATTTATGATATCGATTTGAGAATTTATCTCTCACAAAAAAAAAAAAAAAAAAAAAAAAAAAA
>SSNP01000172.1:246289-300896 GCA_006937955.1 Pachypanchax playfairii | reverse complement strand
CAAAAAAAAAAAAAAAAAAAAAAAAAAAATTGATGTACAGTGTACTGATACACTTGATGTATCAGCGTCGGAATTAAACTGGACTCCAAACTGTCCGCCTCCTTATATTTTTTTCCTTCTCTTTGAATTCTTGCTTGTATGTTCTCTCAATGTAAGTCGCTTTGGATAAAAGCGTCTGCTAAATGACAGTAGTAGTAGTAGTAGTAGTTATTAACGAGAAGGTTAGACAGGTGATGTTAAGCACCGTGTGTCGTTTGTTGGCACTAGTGTTCCAGCTGCCTGATGATGTCATGAACTACTTAAAGTTTCTGTATCCTGTTATTTTACAGCTTTCAACATCTTAATAGACACATACATGATAAAATGTTACCGTTGGTGTTATATATTATTCATTTGTCCTAAAATATAACTTCTATCCTGGAGTTATTCTTTGAACTGAAAGTAAAGCTGGAGGGATTCCAGCCATGTCTGGTGATTGGGTTGTTCTTTAGGAATGTTCAATAAATTCCTGTAACTCTCAAAGCTAAATGAACATTTTCACTGAGACATTTATAGAAAGTAAAACACTACAAACGGTGGTGTTTAGTGTCTTGCTTCAGACTCTGGCAGCTCGGGGTGTGTGTGTTTAATCTGCAAGTCCTGGTGTAACATTGTTACATCACTATGTTACAGTCAGGTGGTTTTCCAGGAGAGAGTGGAGCAGCTGCTCAGAGCGCAGGATTCAGGAGAATTACTGAGAAATGTGTGTATTAAACCAAAAACCACTCTGAGAGGGTTTAATAAGGAAGTAGCATCATAACATGGTTAAAAGATCCAAACAGCTGATTTTACATGATATAGAACCTTTAAATTACAGGGTATTTGTCCTTATTGTAGCACAGTTTGCAGCCAGTAACCTGTTTGTATCATTTTAACAAATGTCTTGAGGAGAGCTGCATGATGGGACATGAAGGTTTCAGGTTCAACGCCCAGCTGAGGGTTTTCTGCTTATAGTGTGTTGCATGTTATGTTAACTGGAGGTTCTAAACTGGCCCGAGATGTGAACGTGTGTGAATTGTTGTTTCTGTTGCCTTGCGATGGGCTGGTGAATCAGACCGCCTCTTACCTGATGAGTACTAGAGATGTAGTGATGAAGGACAGAGGACAGAGACACGCTGTTAAATTTTTGCATCAAAGAGATTTTTATTGTCAAATGATTATAGATCTGAGTAATTTAATTATTTGTTTGTGAGAGATTCTTCATCCATCTGCCTGTTTCTCATGTACTTTCTGTTTCAGATTACTTCCACTTCTACTTTCTGAAAAGTCTTAATTATGTTTATATGCATGTATTTGCTTCAAAATCAAAATCAAACTAAAATAAGAAAATACTTCTGTTAAATAAATAAAGAACTAAAAGTAGAGAAGTACGTGTCCGTCTGCTTGCAGAGTGCACATCTCTCGTGTCAACTTGCAATTCACAATTGTAAAGTGAGCGTGCTGAGTCAGGCTGAGAATGTGAGAGCAGAATATGAAGCCAGAAAGTGTTAGGTAGAGTTGCAGCCGCACCCCTTCACCACTGACCACCACACCAGCTGCTGGAGCGCCGTGCCAGGGGAGCTGCCAGCACGAATCCCTGATGGTGGGGTAGAAAGGAAACCAGGAGAAATGCTTCATACTAATATGTGTTTGAGTTGTTCAGCAGACACCAGCTGCATTCTTTGTTTTTTACTCATCTGAACTCAGCTGTTATAGAATAAATAAAAAGAGTCTTTCATTTCAAATCAATTAAAAATACTTTATTAATGTCAGAAGGGAAATTAGATTTATTTATTAGATTTATCTTTTTTTTACAACTCTGTGGTGCTTACGAAACTAGCAGCAGTTCAAACGTGGGATGAGCTGATGATTTGGTTTGACTGATGCTTGAACTTTGAACCCAAACCCTTTTGCTAACCTTAACCATTACTGATCTATAACTAACCCTAAGACTAACTAAAACTCTATTCACACCATACCTATAAACCAAACCCCCGTTAATATCTCAAAACTGGTCCTCGGTAGGGTAGAAAAACAAGAACACAGACACACACACAGATTGTCTGATTCTGTACACTCCAGTTAAAACAGCACAAGTCCAGGTGTCATTGACATTTACAGGGATATTTATAGACATCTGGCACAACTGTGCGACCTTTACAAAAAAGGGCCTTGGATGGACTTTTTCATCATGATGCTGGACATGAACATTTATTGAGAGACAGAAGACGAATAATATTGACTCAAAACTTGACCCGTACAATTTTAGCTTTAATGAGCAGATAAAGTGTGCATACTGTAAAATATTGTAGTACATTTTATATGGAAATTTTGACTCTTTATGTGACTTTTATAACTGAGAAATCTGTCCTGGAACCAGATAATTAGCCAAGTCTTTAAACATGTTGGTGTATGTAGCTGTTAATGTTAAAAACGTGTCCCCACTCAAATAAATAACAATAAAAAGCAGCTTTTCTTTCCATCTTTCCATGTTTGGTTCATTTTTTTGGACTGACAGATATTATTTTTATCTTGTTGTTAAAATGAAATGTTTTAGTAATAGTAGTGAGAATAATTTTGAAATCTCCATGGCAACAAGTGAAGTGAGAGAACATGCTGATGGAAGATCTTGACCTGGTCAGAGAAACACCTGAATTCAACACACTGCTCTCTGAATTTGAGGGTTTGATGAAGACAAATTCACTTTTTTTAAGTCATTTAAAAACTGAATAAGAATCAGAAGTGCAGTTGCAGTGCGAGTGTAGCCAATCTTCCATAGAACAGGTGGGTTCCCACTCCAGCTAGAGGGAACACATGGTCTTCTGCCCCCAGCTGGCTTATAAATATGTCTGTGTCCACAGCAGTTAGGCTCAACTTACAGGTCACGCTGCAAAGAAGAAGCTGGATCACGCATCAAATTTACCAAAGTTTGTTTCATGACACAAATATCAGGGTGAAATGTTAAAGATGTCAGACTGGAACTCTGAAAACTTCTCAGGAAACATTCGTTCTCAGGTTGCTTCAAAATAAACTGTGAGTTTTACTTCCATCCTTTTATTGTTTCTCATAAAAGACATAAACTGAAGATAAAATCAACATGAAAGAATTTTGGGGCTATTTAAAGAAAATTTGAAATTGCTTCAACCTTCATTAGTTCATTATCATGTTTTCCCATGAGCTCAACACACTCCCTCCGCCTCTTTAAGCCATTAAATTCCTTAACAATTAAAGACAGAAAGGTCCTCATAATGGCTTACAGCTAACTGTCAGCTGATAAAACATCAAAGCACCTTTTATAATCTCCTTAACTGAAAGAATAATCAAATTCCTCCAGAAACTATTTGGCAAAGGTTAGTGGAATACCAGGAAATGTTCTGCACATGCCTCATGGTTCCTATTCATCCAATAGAAATCCAGCTAACTGTCATTTTACTATAAATTTAGGAAAAATTCTGATCATTACCTAGTGATATGTTGATAAACCAACACAACTGGATGTTTGTTCATGCTCAGAACCATCGTAGAATTATCACACTTGCAGTGTGGAGCCCACTGCGTTCTTAATAGACTCCTGAAGACCTTACCAGACCATCCATGTCCTGACTGAATTACACTGTTTAAAGCTGATATCCCTGATTTCAGATTGCCTAGCTTAGACTGTCAACAAAGTCACAGAACTCTCAGCCCCTCGCATCGGGTAGAATTCCTAAGCCACGCCCCCCCAGGTTTGGAAACATGCGTAGCCCCAGAAGACGACCGAGTGCAAGACACTGGTCCACAGTTCATTCCAGTACCGTAACATGGTGGAATCACCGGTAAGTGAAAACAATATAACAACAAACAACTGACATGAATTGTTACTTTGTCCTGAACCTGACGTGGAACCAGCCGGCGGCTGTTTCTCCTGCTGTCACATGGTAGAGCGGTGAACACTCCCAGCAGTGGTGTTCTGCGGTAATATGTCTCAGTTTATTAGGAGCACAGAAGTCCGTATGGCTGGAGAGACTGTCCAATCATTCCTTTCAGACCGAACCATTTGATTGGTTGATGTTTTTAGACAAATACAAGAGAAACACTTAATTCTTTTTTTGTCTTTTTTAAAATCTTCACAACATATTTTTCTCCAGCTGTGTTAAAACGTTTTAATGGGCATGAAAAAAATATGTTAAGCTAATTTGTTATGCAAATTAAGTATAGCAGCTTTAATGTGTCAAGTGGAGTTTAGCTAGTTTTTAATAACCTGAATCTGAGAACAGATCAATAAAACATCACAGACTGCAAATACTCCTGTTCAACACTGTTTAGGGTTAAACTGGTTCTAAAATCAAACCATGAACTGACTGAAGGATCAGCAGTTTAAAAAGTCCTAAAGCCAGAATCAACAGAGAATCCTCACTGTCACTAACATTAAAGTCTCTGAAGAGACACAATTTCTATTCAAATTAATTTAAAGGTTCTGTATCTTGCTTTTTAACAGCTTTCAACGTCTGGGTTAGACACATATATGATAAAATCTTACCGTTGGTGTTATATAGTCTTCATTTTCCTGAAATATAAATTATATTTTAAAGTTATTCTTCAACCAGGAAGAAAAATGCTCGGTTTAACTAAAATCCCGCCTCCCCCTTGTGAGTCTCATCCATTTCAGAGCAGACACTTCCTGGTGTAACATTGTTACATCACTATGTTACAGCCAGTCATTTTCCAGGAGAGAGTGGAGCAGCTGCTCAGAGCGCAGGATTCAGGAGGATTACTGAGAAATGTGTGTATTAAACCAAAAACCACTCTGAGTTTTTTTTGTTAAATAAGGAAATAACATCATAACATGGTTAAAAATGCCATAAAGTTGATTTTGCATGATGCAGGACCTTTAAAGTTTGAATGTATTTGAATTATCAGAATAATTCGACCCCTTTTGGTCAGCTTTAATGTTGGGTTTTCATATGTATACGTTTTACTCCATTATTATTTAGGGCAACAGCATGTAACACTCATCCAGTATATCTCATGTCAGTATTATATTATCTCACTGAAATCCAGACGGATACTAAACCAACCGCTGACACAGCTGCATCTGTGGGTTAATAAAGTTGGTTTGGAAACAGACAAACTCCATAAAGTCCCACTACCATCAATGACCCACACAATTAAAGGCTTTGCTGCTATTTTTTTCTCCCTTTGGCATAAATCTTCAGTTTAACCTCAGCAGGCCATTAGACCTGCTCTCTTCAGCTGTCCATGTTTATATTTAGTGCCACAAGTAGAACGATGGAGTGTTAGTGTAGGTTTACAATGAAACCAATCCCACTGTGTGTTTTATGTTTTAAACCTTTTCTTTTTCTTTCTTTTATGTTAGAATGAGACCCCTCTGTGACCATCTATAAGCTCCTCAGAGACTTTCCGCTTGCTGAAATCAGGTTTCTGGTTAAATAAACACTTTTAAGAAATTTTACTGGTATAACTGATGACATGAAGTCAGAATTATGTTTGTAGTAAAACAGAAAGATGAGTCTGGTGCCAGTCTGTTACCCTTCAAAACTTTTGTCATGGTCCACATTAACTGTATTTAGGTTTTACTGTGTTTTATATATTTAAGAAAGTAGAATTTCTAGAAATAAACATCCAAATATATATTTTGTTCTGCTATTTTGAAGTTGTGAAACTTTAACAATGAATGACAGGTGTTGCATCTTTGTTTCTACATGAAAAGGTTTTTGGTCTGTAGATTGTATTTATGTAATTTTTTTAAATTTAATTTACAGAATGTTGATGTTCAGACTGAGTTGTGTTTCAATCTGTTTGTGAAGTTTATTGACATTTGTTGCATTACATGTCTGAGAACTCAGTGAGATCTCTTTTTTATTGCACTTCTTACACTAATCAATTAAAAATCTTCCTTCCATTAAAATCAGTTTTTCTGAGGTTTCTGTTGAATATTTTACCTCCACAGGTGTTCTTACCTTCATAGTGGGTGAAAACAGGTCAACAACTTCTCTTTCAGTTTTAATCTCTCAAACTACGCAGGTGGTGATAAAACCAGAGTTCTCCTGAGTTCTAACGGCCTGTATCTGTTTCATCACAACTCCTTTGTTCGTTACTACTCGTCAGCTCCCGTAATTGAAACCACACCTAGCATGCTGCTGGCTAAAAGCTGTTAGCATAAGACGTAGCAAACAGGAAGAGAGAACGTCTGATGTTACCATGCGCAGCGGGGCAGGAAACAATATACCTTGCTCTCATAGGCTAGTTTGTTAGCCAATCAGAGTCCAGCGAATTTGAATAATTAATATTAATGAGTTGCTGCTGAATCTTGACGCAGATAGATTGAAAGATCTGTTAGTCAGTGTTTCCTGATGTTTTTTAGATATAAAATGTTTCATATTACTGGTTAAGAAATAACCACAAAGTCCTGAAATCTTTGTGAAATGGCCTCTTTTCTTTAACAAAAGTATTTTATTTTGATATTTACTGACAGAGCATTACAAAAAAAAAGACATGGTGTGAATTTAGGATTTTCCTCCCTGGGATTCTATTTTCAGTGGAAAGCAGAGATTAAGAGGCCTCCGACCTGGAACATCCTCTTCCTCCAAACTTAACCTGTTTCCTTGAACCACATTGTTTGATTTATCAAACCTTCATCTGTTTTCTGTAAATAATGTAGTTGGAACAGTTAATGGAAGAGACACACGAGTGAAATGAAATTGAACATTTTGGCTTATAAAAAGAATATCTGATATGACAGAAACTGGATTTCTATGCAGATGCAAATAATGTGGAATGAAAGGGTTCAATTACTAATAACACTTGTTTATGTTTTGACCTGTAAATGTACACGGCTCATACCAGTGTCATGTGACAGCGTCTTTGCAGGTGGACTTTCCGTTTGTTGACTCAGGTGCTTTTCATCACATTAATGACTGCAGAAGTTTCTGGGTGGTAACTTTGGCTAAGACAGGTTGATATATTTGATTTCATGACAACAAGCGTTGGCGCAGGGCTTTATTAAGCTTAAATAATAGAATCTAAATCATGTTGTGTTTCAGTAGACACGCAAATGAAATCATAACAAGACCTTAACCGTTGTAAGGGAAACTATTTGTTTGATAGTTCCATAAAAATCTTAAAAACTGTTTTAGTATGACTTTAATTTGAACAGGTTCTCAGACAGAGTGACACCAACTGTTGATCCTGTGGAGACGTTTCAAGATTAGATAAAATGAGTTTATTTCCAATTAGATTTCTCCGGTTTATTGAAGTTTGACATTCTAGCATGATTTCTTTAGTTGTCTGTGATGGGAACGGCCTGCAGCATCCGCTCAGAGGGAAGCTGTCTGTCATAGTGTCCTTGACCTGACAATGTTAAATAATCAGCTTATTGTCCTCAAACATGAGAGCTACTGCCGAGTTCTGTGATTACAAAAAGCAACGCGTCTTCCAGTTTTCATACTATCATTTAACAGAGAGGTATAACGTCAAGACGACAAGGAGTGTATGAAAAATTGCATCTGTAAGACAATTAAATCCTTGGTTTTACAGAAGCTCTGGTTTCCTCAGTGCGTCTGCTGATACAGTAACAATGAGTTCACATCGTCTCCGTAAGTCAGACATCTTGAGCTTTTTGATTTCCAGTAAACACAAAAACAAATCTTTACACATCCAAACTTCAGCCTGGTCTTCATTTTTATTTTGTATGGTAAAACCCAACTTTATTATATGAAGGTGTAATTATCATTTATCTTGTGTTTTTGATATAACAACTTCTGATCAGTCTCTTTAAACGTCCTGTTTCATTGCAAACATTTTTCACTTGGTGCTTATTTAACAGTTTTTCATCTTAAATTAATCATCTTTTTAAAAATCCTTGCCAATAGAGTCACATATATTATTTTAGATTGCAGCATATCATCCAAAAGATTATATATTTTTAGCAATATAACTGAGTTTCATGTTTAAAACTAAAATAATCTGGAAGCAGTTTTCATCAAAAACAGAATTTGGGTTAGTTTGCTAGCAGTCTAATTCTTTATAATACATTTAAATCCCAATTCATTTGAGGATTGTGTTACTTCTTCACTAGCATGTTTAAAACAGGTGGAAGGTCATGAGAATTAAACACAACTAGGGAGATCAGCTGTTGTTTTTATAATAATTTGTCCAAATATTATTCTGACTGCTAATATTGGAATGGAAGATTCTAACAGACTCGTCATCAATATTAAACATTTTTGCTAGATTGACATCTGATAATGCCAAAAAGAAGATCATGGATCGTTGGGTAAGAGGCGGGGTCACACCTGGACAGGTCATCAGTCCATCACATGGAGATAAACAGTCATTCACACCTACAGCTAATTTTGAATCACAGATTAACCTAAAATACATGTTTGTTCTGTAGGAGAAAACCCACGTGTGCACGAGAGGAACATGCTAACTCCGTGCAGATCAGCCCCAGTCAGCATCACACAGAACTCAACTCAACCATCCTCATTTTATCTTCTTCCTTTTTAGAAACATTGGCTTTGGTCCAAACTGCCTCCTAACAACATGAACCTTCATGCTGCTGATAAGAGTGACTGATAAATCTGCAGAGTGATGACGACCCATTGATAGTTCACTGCTTTATTTTCAAGGTAAACTTCTGAAGGTTTTCCATGTGTCTCACAGTTTTGGGCACATGGGGAAAGCATTACTCCTTAATGCACTCCCTAATGACTCTATAGGCCTGTGTTCCTACTTCAGTAATTCTCTAGTGTTTAAGACTTCTCTGCTTCCTGTGAAATCATCAGTGGCTTTGCTTTTGTAGAAATTCAACATCAAAGAAGGCATGTCCAAGTCCCACAAAAGCCTTTACAAACTGGAACACAATTATGTTTGACCTGAGCTCTACTGGGCAGAATGACAACCTTTACTCGTGCTGTTTACACACATTTACTGAAGAGACCGAATTCTTCCAACAACTTGGAGATACTTAAATTTTAAAGTCTGGTGTAGAACATTTTAGCTACTTAATATTCTTATTTTTAGCACAAAATTTTGGGTGTTGCTATCTGGTTTTGTAAAGTGTAAGTGATTATCAGAATGTCGTTGAAGTATTCATTGGGCGTGTTCCTGTACCTGTAATGACGTAGAACGCTCCTCACTACTGATGACTAAACATTCGTTGGCACTTACAGGTGCGGACTGACCGTCAGGAACACCGGGAGGAATCCCGGTGGCCTGGCTGCTGAAACGGCCCGCTGGTGACTGGGTCAGGTGGAGCTTGATTCTGAAATAAACAATCCGTCGTGCGGCTCATTAGACCGTCTTCCCCGATGACGCTCACTAAGAGGCAGCATGAGAGCACAGTCAGCCCCCTCCCCTCCCTTTCATCATGTAATAACTACATTGTAGCATTAATCTCAGGTTTAGGTAGATGATGGTGGAACTATTTTATTTAATCTACTACTAAATCGATAAATATGTAGGCTGCATATTAACCAGTTTAGTTCAGATTAAATATAATTCTAGTTTATGTGATTTGAGCAGGTTATTACAGGAGAACAAAATAGAGGAAAGAAACAGAACAAGCTGTGTGTGGATGCATGTGGAGCTTTTGTTTTATTATTTTACACTCTTACATCAATAGATATACAACCAAACTCACTCTTGGTGTTTTGTAATAATTGGGGGGTCGTGGCCCGAGATGATATTAAAATTCCTGGCCTGACTTATTGTCTCAGTCTGACCCCGGTCATTTATATACAGTCTGTGCTTAATGTTAGCCTTGCGCTGCAAGATCGATTCTCACGAGATTCTGAGTTTTCCAAACCCGCAAAAATCCATCTTGTACCAGTTCAGCTGAAACTGTCTACCTCGTTAAAAAAATTCTCGGACCAATCATGTGTTAGCATTGTGCTTTAGGGCGGGTGTTCAGGTATGATTGGCAGCAAGTGCCCTGGCAGGCAAAGCAAAACAAACATGGCTGCTGGTGGATGTACACATAAAAGCAGTTATAGAATCTGTTTTAGGACTAGAGACGATTTCTTCATTGAAAAATGATCAAAGGTAAAAACTTTGTGTATTTCTTACTGGTAACGATGTGTGTGTTTTACTCCCGAATGGATTTACAAGAGTTTGATTTACTGTGATTGGCTAAAGACAAATCATCAAAGGCAAAGAGGTGGGGCTACACATAGATCTGACAGAGCCAGGTTACAAACTACAGGACAAACAGCATCAACAAAACCAAAAGTATCTCAAGAGTCTCTTGCTGAGACTGTCTCCAAGTGGCAGCAACAGATTTTATCATGTAGACCACAGAGGCGTAAGATGCTACGTTCCATGAGGTGTTCCTAACTTTTAAAGAGCTCCACTGCTGCCCTGCTGCTGTAGCAGAATGTTGTTGTCAAGTTAAAGTTAAGTGTCAGGAGTCTGGGTTGGGTTAGGGTTAGGGTTAGGGTTAGTGTAAGGGTAAGTTTTGTGCTTGTTTATTTTGACATTTTACCACTTTCAGTTTCTCCCAGTTCTCTCTCCCCCTCCCTCTTTATGTGTCCCCAACATAACGAGAGGTGAGGACGCACATACAGTAGATCTGGCAGAACCAGGTTAGCTTAATGAGTGTTTTCATGAAGACATATTTCAATGCTGCTGGTTAGAAACAAACAAAAAACACTTTTTGCAGTGTTAATTTTGGCAAGAAATTTAAGTTTAGTTTTAGTCATAGTCTTTTGACTAAAATTCTTTTCAATTTTAGTCACTAAACTAGTTTTAATTGTAGTCTAATTTTAGTCGGCGAAAATATGTGGCAGTTTTAGTCGACTAAAATAAGTCTATTTTCTGAAGTATTAATTTAACAACTGTAATATAGTACATGGACATTTTCTTACCATTCCACACTTCATCTGGCATTTTCCCGGGAGCATCTCAAACAACTACGGAAGCCTCTGCTCACCGCTCAATAAGCCGAGCTCTGATTGGCCCCAGCTGTTAGCTTTTTGACTGATTCCTCTCTGCATCTTTCTTTGCCTCTGATTGGATTTCGTTGCTGTCTATTTTAGTCTCGTCTTTTATTTGTCAACGAAAATCAACACAATTTTATTCATAATTGTTAGTTTTTGTTTCGTTTTCGTCCGCAAAAATACATTCGTGACTAAAATTATGACGAAATATTTTAGTCAACGAATTTAACACTGCTGTTTTGTTTATCATTATAATTAAACCTTCAAAAGAAGCAGATGATGTTAGTTTTTCTGTTTTCATTCATCTGGTCCTTTTTATCTGCAGCTTGTCTAAAGTCAGTCAACTCATCTCATTCAGTATAAACAGCCACTTCATTCACACACAACATGTGACTGGGTCTGTTGTAAACAAAAAACTAAATAAAACAAAAATCACTGTTAGATATGAAAAGATGATTCCTGTTAATGACTTAGTGATTACTTAGTGCAAACAGTTCATTTAAAACATTTTACAGTATTTTTATAAATAAATCCAGTCTTTAACATTAAAATGAGGTACAAACTAATCAAAAATGTATGTTTATTCTTCACAAAATTCACCAAATTATTTAATAAATTGCATTCTATGGTCCAACATGAAGAAACTCACTTGATTGGAATCATTATAAAAGTTATTTACATTTTATTCAGCAGTAATATTAATACTAATATTTACAAACTACAAGTTCACACAAACTTCCTGCCACTTATAAGGACAAAGATATGTCAAAATACCCCAAAAACACAAGATTTACTGTTCAAAATCCATATTAAACAGCTAATAATAGTATTTTATACTTAGAGATACTATGTGAATCCTTCAAAAGGATATTCTGACTGTCTTTGTCATATTACTTGGTTCGGTTTTTTGGATATGAGTCTGTTTTCTTTGCTGGACATTCCAACTCTAAGAAAAACAGTAGAGGGATGACTGGAGAGGCTGAAACCTCAAATGTGTCCCTTGTGAGCATTTCCTCGTCTTTTCCTTAAGAAAAGGGTGAGAGTTTGATGCCGGCTCCAAGCACCACATGTCAAATGTTCTGCAACCAATCTGCTTCCTCTTAGAGCATCTTGGCCAGACGTTTCAGTGTGTGATGGTGCATTTCAAAGAATCAATGTAGCACAAAAGAAATTCACAGAGCAAAGGGCCGTGTGAAGGTTTCTGCACATTGCATATCTGTGGTCAGCAGTTTCATTTATATTATTTAGTTTCCTCTAGTTTTAGATTCATTTTAATTACCTAGGTTTTATAATGATGAAAAATTATTTAAAGAATCTTTTTAAAGTGACTTATTGATCCGGTTGTTCCTGTTAACCTGAATTTAACGTACAGAAAACTAAACGTGAACAACAGCTGTTCCATCACTTCACGGATCTGCTGGTTTAATCTGAGCTTTAATGAATCATAATAAACAAGTTGGGAATAGAAAAGGTTTTAATCTTCAGAACTTCACAATAATAATAATTATTTCATTATCTTTACTGGATTTTGTTCAGCGTTATGTTTCCAGATGACGTTGGGTGAGAGGAGGGGTTAAACCTGAACTGATCCATCAAGGGGCCACAAACATTTGATCAAAATTTTCAACGAAAGGACAAAAATTTAAAATAAAGTTTGACTAAAAACATTAAAATATAGAAATTCTTGAATAAACTTTAGATAGTTTTTATCAAGTTAATCTAAACTGTTTTACTTGGATAAAAAAAAACTGCTAAATGAAAATTTAAATTTAAAAATGACATTCCAATGAGCTGAAAAGTTTATAAAAAGCTTTCCTCGGTGCTTGTTTTACCGTAAATA
Source organism: Pachypanchax playfairii (assembly GCA_006937955.1). Classification (NCBI taxonomy): domain Eukaryota; kingdom Metazoa; phylum Chordata; class Actinopteri; order Cyprinodontiformes; family Aplocheilidae; genus Pachypanchax; species Pachypanchax playfairii. Next base: position 288,101 of record SSNP01000172.1, on the reverse strand, counting down.
AAAAGCCTTAAATGTAAAGACACCAGCAGCCTGTCCAGGGGAGGAATAAATCAGTTCATATGGTTACTCATCAGGGGCGTGTAAACCAGCTGCTGGACAGCCAAAAGCCTTAAAGTAAACAATCTGGAACTCACTCTTCAAATATTATTTTACATCCTCTGCTATACAACTCTTTTTAATTGCTTTTAGATTTACTGTGATTCCTAAGTGAGGTGTCATAAAACTTATTTGGTGAAACATTTAATGGGCTTTTCAGCCAATGTCCAGCAGAAAGCTTCTACTTCTGACCTTTCACAGTCAGGGTTTGACCTGAACGGTTCTGAAGGTCTGGGGCTGTGTTGTGTTTTACAAAAAGCAAATATGTGTTTCCATTAGAATTATTACCATGGTAATTATAACAAAATCGATCAGGAGAAACAAGGAGTCAGTTGGAGAGAATGAAAAGACAGTTTTATCTTTCAGGAGAACAGAGAGAAAACTAACGGGAATGTTTTTAAAATGTCAGATTTTCTGCTGCATTGATCCGGTTCTGCTGCATTTTTAATGCAGATGTTTGTGTGGATATGACATATGTTCAGAAACATTAATGTATCAGCCCATTTTACACATTGTTACTTTGAGCCTCAGAAACCAAAATGAAATCTGTTTTTAAACCACAGTGCAGATAGAATGTTGGAAAGACTTTGTCTCAATAAAATATATAAATTTTTTAAAATAAAATCTGTTTACAAAAAGCGATGGCTCTTACTGTGGGAATCCCTTTATGTGCAGCACTAAAAACCAAATCTTACATCATGATGGATGAATCAGTGATGAGTTCTATTGGGGGAACTCTGTCCGCTCGCGGTTCTGAACCTTGTAACTTCACTTCATAAAGAATCTTCAGTTCATTGGTGCTGTTAAAGTTAGTGCCTGGTTCCGTCTCACAGAAGTCGACTTAAAAAGACCTCCTTCTATGAAACAGCCACAAGTCTTCACCTCTCAGACAGAATTGAGGGAAAATATATGTGTGCAGTTGACCTGCGGGCCTCCCATTTTCTTTGGGGCTTCTTAAGCCTAAGAAATTGCTTCCTGGTCATGGTCACGGTTCAAATGAGCATCACTGACACAGTGCTGCAGTACAACCACAGGAGATCATGAAAATCAGGTCTACACTGATATGCTTATCAGTTGCAAACACACGGGAGGCAGAAGACGACACCTGTGAGGTTAAACACACACATGCAGAACGAGTTCACAAAGACTTTCAGCTTATAATGGTGTTAAATCTACTAATTTGACTTAATGACTCAATAGCTACGTTTACATGGGCACATTTAATCGGAATAAACGCCCAATCGGGAAAAAAATACATCATGTAAACATGTCAATCAGAATGTTTTGATCCGATGCAGCCTGATCAGAATGAAATTTACTTCCGATCGAGAGGGGTGGTTTTGTCTGATCTTCATTCAGATAGACGTGCATGTATACACCCATTCGGAAAGAAAGGGTGAAAAAAGCCCACTGCGCATGCGTACAACTTCAGCGTGCCGTCTTTCCGCTTTCACAGACCCAAGTAGAAAACATAGCGGGAGGTAAACAGAAGTGGTCTGCTGGTGCAGTCATCCTGTCATCCTGCTCTCCTCTCCTGTGGTGGAGGAGCAGTAGTAATATGTATTCAGCCTCTAGCTTGGTTAATGCGACCAGTAAAAACCCAAACATAAAGGTAATCACCTGCAGAAGGTCCAGATTGGGGATAACGTGAGTCAGATCGAGCACACGATGGGGCGGGAAAGACGTGCAGAAAGGACGGAGTTTGTTTACTTTTTTTTCTTCCCCCGGAAAGACAACTCGCTGTGCGCATGCTCAACTCATTTAACCTGATTGAGTGCTTGGTGCATGTGTACTCATGGCATGATCAGATCATTTCAGTTAGTGTCCATGTAAACAGGGATTTGGGAATTGACCAAGATTTTAATCAGATTGGGGAAATTTGACGCATGTAAACGTAGCTAATGTTAGTTTCAGATCAACACATCTGTATGCTGTCAAAACTCCATCAGGTACCCCTAACCTTTCCTCCAACAGAACCCCTGGAGCCGGGGCTTCAGGCCAGTTGGGTGACTGTCAGAAGGAAGCTGTTGAAGTCACCCTGACTTCCCCGGGCCAGGAGTCAACAGAGATTTAAGATGGAGGATCCTAACCCCGGGCTCACACTGCATCCAGATCCGGTCCGGTACGGCCCCCGCAGGTATTCTGTTAGATTAAAATCCCTTTTGAAGGCTCCCATTAGCTCCGCGCGGTGCGGGTCCGGTTACGGGGGCCGTACGGCACAACAGAAAGAATCCGCAAGGTTCTATTTTTTCTGGACGCCGGAGAGGATCCGCGTCTAGTTTGATGAAATCTGACAAGCTATACAGGAAGTGTGGCTTGAATATCCGGTGTTTTTTCAAAATTAAACGAGTGTACAAACAATTGTAACTTGACTCTTCTTTTTAAACAGCACACGCGCTAATAGGAAATGTAAACATTACATCACACCCGGTGACACAGGGTCCCGAAAGCCTGCAGCACAACACCTTTTCACACATTTGCTAAATAATGGACGTGTTCTCGTGTGAAGTCCCGACAAAACGATAACCCACGTGAACTTCTGTTCTCGCGGGTGACGTTTCCGCACCCAGCACCGGAGCTGGCCGCACTCCCTGTCTGGAGCAGATGTGAGTGGTAGCTTGCGGAAAAACCGCACCGAATCCGGACCGAAGCCGTTCCGTAGGCAGTGTGAGCCCGGCGTAATGAGTACAAGTTTCAGACAAGTTCTTTTGTTCGCCTTTGCAAAGGGAGAGTCAGTTACAGACAATCACCTCCGTCACTGTCTGCTCATCACACACATCCGTCCTGTCAAACTGGTTTTGTTTACTACCACATTTGGGGTTGCTTATGCCTTTGCTGTAACTTCTGCTTGCAGCTGTTGCAACCACACCCTTATCTGTGTCATCAGTACACACACACCCTGTCTATTGCTGAGTACCTGTTTTTCCTATGTCTTAGCTTGGAGCAGATGATAATGATGACACCTTAAAACCTTCAAAGAATGAACCTTAAACACCTTGTAATATCTACAAAGCATAGTCCAAAGGCTAAGCCCCTGATTCACCCACAATACAACCCCCTTTTCCCCACTCAGCAACACACCTGCTGAAAAAAATTTCCAGCTCCATAATCTGTAATCTGTCATTAGATATATCCTCGCAATAAACTAAGGAAAGAGATTAAAACTGAAAGAGAAGTTGTTGACCTGTTTTCACCCAAGAACACCTGTGGAGCTAAAATATTCAACAGAAACCTCAGAAACACTGTTTTTAATGGAAGGGATTCTTTAATTACTAAATGTCTGAGAACCTTCACGAGCATATTAGCAAAAATATTCCTGTTATTTTTACTTCTTTACCAGGAAGTTCTCCTCTGGCTCTATAAGCTAGATAGTCACTTTAGGACAGATGTTGAAATAGAAACAGATTTCTTGTTTTAATTTGAGAAATCTTTATAACTCAAACACTTAGATGTTTACTTTTGAAATGATATTAAAATTATGATATTTTTGCTTTTTTCTGTTAAAGTACGAACCTCAATGTCTCCCTCGGGTCTCCTGACTTCTGATGATCATCAAACACAAGTTTCAAAGGAGAAGGACACTGATCCTGCAGCTTCCATGATAAAAAAACAGATTTTACTTCCCAGACTACCCCCACCCAAACTGTTCTGGTGGACCAGTTTTTCCCTGCCCCCTCCTCACATAGATATGTGGTTTAGTGAGCAGATCTTTCAGTCACTCAGACCATCAGTGGGGCCTTGTGCTTGACTTCATCATCTGGCAGATATAAAAAAAAATAAAAGAGAGGACCAAATGCTCCAATTACACTGGTACTGCTGTGTGTGTGTGTCAGCATGTACATGTGTGTATTCAGTGTGTATCTGTGAGTCTCACTATCTCATACAACTATGGAACAAAACCTTAAGTGCAGGAACAGGAAGCTGGATTTAAAGGGGTCAGAGAGACTCGTATCCTCCAGGGTTTAGAGGCAGTTCTGCAGAGGAGGAAGAGATTGATGGGGGGAGGGATGCATTCACCAAATGTCCCTTTCTTCTTTCCATCCACCTGCCCATTCTACCTCCGTCTGTTCACCCGCTTCTTTGACCTTTTTCTGAGAACATGATAAAAGGAATCAGACGATTGTTAATGGCTGTTTGGAAGAGAAATAGGAGCAAAATAAAACAAGACACAACAAACTGTGTTAGGAAGCTGCTGGCAGTCTGAGAGCATGTGGTTGTAATGAGCCCTGAGACAATTAAAGACACTGAAAGTACCCAAAGTGAAGTAAACAAGCCACAAGTACCTTGATGCTTCCAAGAAGTCACATACAAACATTGTTATCATGTTGTATGATGCAATGACATGGCGCTCTGTTCACCTCTTTAATCTGGAGATGAGATCAAAAAGATTCAGAGTTAATGTTAAATCACCTTTAGCTGCAGCTTAACTCTCAGTGGATGAAGTATTTTACCTGTTTTTTATGAAGCCTAAAGCTTCTATTTACTAAAACATTTTGTGATTTTTACCTATTTCATCTTTCCTTTTCTTCATGGGGCTTTCAACACGTTTGACAAGAGATAGAGTTATTTTAAAGCTGCTATAGTTAATCTGCAACAAATTAGCTTAACATATTTTTTTTTCATGCCCATTAAAAACGTTATAACGCAGCATGAAAAATATGTTGTGAAGATTAAAAAAAAAATGAAAAAAATAATTAAAGGTGTGATGACATCACTGTTTAAACTGGCGTAAAGCTATTTCATGTAGTAGATATGCCCGCATATGTCAACTCACAAAAGAATTTGATTAAAAAACTAACAGGGCGGGGGTGTACGGGCAGGTCAGAATCCTCTTCTCAGCAACACGGTTCCTTTCATTAATGATATGTGGGTCTCCCTGGCTGACTTCGCTCTGATTGGCTACAACCATTGCCCGCAGCAAGCCTTTCTTCTCGGCTCCGTCAACAGTCCAGTAACACGGCGAGTGGACGTTTACAACCGTATATGTTCGAGCCTGAAACGTCTTCTGAGGAAGACGGAGGGGTGAACACATAAAACTCAACTAATCACATGAGCGAATAAACAGTGCTGTCAGATGTTATCAATGAAAATAGATTCACAATATGGTATGATAAACCTGTTGCTCACGGACATTGTTGCTAGAGCGGCTATCACATGCTAGCATCATGAACTCTTCAGACCACGAACAAACGTTTATCAGGCAAGGCAGCATTTTATTAAATAAATAAACTTACAGGTATTGACGATGTGGTCGCCTCCTTCAGGGTTGGTAAAGAATTTTTAATTAAAATCAGTTTCTTTGACAATCCCAACTTGAATTCACCCAAGTTATGGAAGCAGTCCTCCATGAAGTGAGCTGAACATATTTTCAAATTGAGGTTATAACTGCGTGGCACTTCTCCATAAATGAACTTCAGCCACTCTTCTCTAGTTTTTTCATCCTTCGGGAGTGAGTGTAAACTTCCAGCATGGGTTGAGCATCCTTGGACACAACAGGTCCCCGTTAGCGTAGCCATCTCTTCTCAAGAGCAGCAGCACAAGCTAGCGCAACGCAGCTACCGGTGGAGGGGCTGGGGGGATGGACTGTTTACTTCACTGTGCACTTTTATTGGACGCTATGAAATACGTAGGATGAAATGCCACGTAGGAAAAAATGGTGCTTTCCGATTTAACCGTTTTTTAAATATGAAACAAAGCGGACCGCCCACAAACGGGAACTTTGATACTCGCTTTGGACGTTCACACGGTCTCATCAGTGCACAACACATCATGATATACCCCAAAAAACTCAAAAAAGTGCATTTTGATGTCATAACCCCTTTAAGTGTTTCTCCCGTATTTGTCTAAAAACATCAACCAATCAAATGGTTCGGTCCGGAAGTCATATGGACTTCCACATTTATTTGGCTTCTGTGCTCCTAATAAACTGAGACATATTTCCGCAGCACACCACTGCTGGAAGTGTTCACCGCTCTACCATGTCACAGCAGGAGAAACAGCCGCCGGCTGGTTCCACGTCAGGTTCAGGACAAAGTAACAATTAATGTCAGTTGTTTGTTGTTATATTGTTTTAACTTACCGGTGATTCCGCCATGTTACGGTACTTGAATGAACTGCAGACCAGTGTCTTGCACTCAGTCGTCTTCTGGGGCTACGCGTGTTTCCAAAAGTGGGGGGGCGGGGCTTAGGAATTCTACCCGACGGGAGGGGCTGAGAGTTCTGTGACTTTATTTACATTTGTTGACATTCTAAGCTAAGCAATTTGAATTTGGGTATATCACCTTTAACTCTTTCATTCAGACATTGGTGATAGTTATTCTCACCCTTTCAGACATCGTATAACTCTCCTGTTTGAGACCATAGCAAATTCCTTTCTATCCCTATTGTTGAGAACATATTTATTTTTTCTCCTCCCTCTGACCTTACGTGGTCTTATTCATCTTTTTTTTCCTAACACACAGGCTGATGCGTGCTTATGTATATGTATGTATGTATTTGTATGTATTCTCCTGTGTGATCTTGCTGGCCTGATCGAAGTGCGCCGGGTATACTGGCAGCCTGGAGAGTGAAGGTCAAGCGGTTCTCATGTCTCCTTGAATTTCCCCTTCTGGGATAAATAAAGTATTTTTCATTTCATTTTCATTTGTTCACCTGATGTATCTGTATGAACACTGTGGATGTTTGTCAGGGAAATTTACAACTTAAAGAGCAACTTACCTCCCCTTCAGAAGACGTCCTTGCACTTGCTTTGTTTTAAAAAATGTGCTTTCAAAAAAAGCGTGTCTAATCACCGAGCAGGACTTTGATTGACATGTCGAGCTTACACACGCAGCCAGGAGCACAGAGAGGCTCCTAAGCTGAGCATGCTGAGAAAATAACGTGCATAAATCACATCCACACAATCACAACCACTGCAGTGACGTCTTTGCCATGATTTCATTCTTCTTTTAATGATATTAGCTTTTCTCTTTGTCGTAGTTTTCAGCCAGTTGCTCTGTGCAGCTCTTTGGTGAGAAGCTGGAGACAACGGGCAGGCGGGGCGAGTATGTCTGTCTGAGAGATGGTTTTATACTCCAGGAGGCGTGTCTTAGAGATGATGCTGGTGACATAGACATGAGCGCTGATGTAGGCATGAACCACTTTCAGCCAATCACAAATTTAAAATGCAATAACCACATTTCAACCCTAAAGGTGCGTTCACACCGTCAGAAACGTCAAGTTTACATGTAAAGTCTGTGGTGGACGGGCGTCAGACAGACGTCAACGGCTCTGCGTCGCTTTGTGAGCGTTATGAGCGTCAACTTTTAAAGCTTTTCAGGCGTTGACACTTGAAACACGAGCAACGCAGAAGTTCAGCTAGCTGAACTTTTGATGCTCTTGAAGCGGCATGTCAACCAATCAGAGCGTTTCATCATAGTGACGTACCTGAATGAAGCAGGATGTCTTCAAACAGGGCGCGGGACAGACGGAAGTAGCGCTGGAAGCAAACCTCATCCATATGTAGCTCCTGGAGCAAATGGTTTAACTCCTCAAACTCAGAACACATCTGAAGAATGGGGTGTATCCACAAACGGAGTAAATAAAGCCAAGCCACTCTCTCTATATGATCCGCCATAGCTCAGAACATCCGATAACAAAGGAAGCCCCGCCTACACGCTCTTTTTAACGGTCAAGCGTTACGAGCTTCAACGCCTACGCGCTCTGACTGGCAGGCGTTACGAGCTTCAACGCCTACGCGCTCTGACTGGCAGGCGTTACGAGCTTCAACGCCTACGCGCTCTGACTGGCAGGCGTTACGAGCTTCAACGCCTTCGCGCTCTGACTGGCAGGCGTTACAAGCTTCAACGCCTACGCGCTCTGACTGGCAGGCGTTACAAGCTTCAACGCCTACGCGCTCTGACTGGCAGGCGTTATGAGCTTCAACTTTCAAGCTTCAAACTTGAAGCGTTATGAACATTTCTTGACGTTGACAAAGCGGCCGGTGTGAACGCACCATAAGAGGGCAGCACGAAGACGTTTTTAGACCAAAAAGTGTAGAATAAACAGGTTTATATGAAAATGCCCAGAAACTGAAAGATTGCATAAAGACCCACTAATACAGTTTATTAGCAGGAAAAAGCTGTTTTGAGGGTGAGTTGATCTTTAATGTTCACACTCCAGCATGTTAGATCTACACTCAAGAGCAGCTGATAATGAGTCCAGCGTTAGCTCCTCTGAAAACCTTGATGGTGATTTTTTTGAAGGAACTTGGAAATAAGATGATGATGACTCAACCTCAGTCATAACCTCTGACTGTTCATCACCTTCAAATTGGATTTGGACATGTTTATGTTGCCTGCGATTCCATAGAGAGATCATCTTCCTTCTTCCACACAGACACAAGAGCTCAAAGAGTCCACCTCATGGACTAAGATGAAATGAATCCCTGAAGACAAACTGCATTGTTCCAGAATAGTAACAGGATACAGTGAAGACTACAACATAAACAAAGCATGACCAAAGACTGGAGCAGACAGGGTCACTGCAGGGTTACGCTCATGAAGGCTTACGAAATCCTACTATGCAGATGTTATCTGATGTTTCCTTTCTCTGGGACACCCTGGCTTACAAAAAACAGGACTGATAGACGCTGTATAATATTATTTATTACAAATATGGGGATCTGACTGTGCTGAAGACTAAATCATCCATGAATATTAAGTTTTAGTCAATGTAAACATGTAATTTAGTCTATCGTAGATTTATCAGAGAATTTTTACTAAAAGAAAATTAGGATAAACCAATTCAATTGTAAGAGTCTCATTTAAGTTTAGATTTCTTTAAACTTTCCTTTTTGATTAGTTACGGTAAATGGAGTGTACTTGTATAGACGCTTTTCTTAAGTCATACAACTCCTAAAGTTCTTCACACACTTACACGTTTGGTGGTGATAAACTACACACATGTTGTAGCCACAGCTGTCCTGTACACACTGACAGAGACGAGGCTACCAGGCGCCATCGGACCCTCTGACCAACACCAAACAGGCAGGATAGGTAAAGTGCCTTGCCCAAGGACCCAACGGCAAAACAATCTTTTTCCAGTAAGAGTGGGGATTCAAACCGCTGACCCTCTGGCTACCAGACGACCTGCTCTACCATGGCCACTCCCATATGTACTTCCTGTATAGTGTTATGGTTAGGGGATTTGGTCATTTATATAAAACATTTAAAAAGTTATTTTAGTCTGAAATGTTACAGTAAAAGTGTTTGTATTGCGGTACTGCTCATGTGGCAGGTCCCATAAGCAGCTCCGTTCATTTTTTTTATTGCAACAGAGTTTTATATCTTTAAGGGACAAAAGAAAAGACAGCAGTTTTTATAAAGCTTGGCTGAGATGGATCACCTCTTTACTGGTGTAAAGTGTTCAGCTGCTGTAGTATGGACCCCCATTCAGGACAAAAAGAAGAAAAAGTTGTACATTATCAAAAATAAATGTGTAAAATCAAAAGGTATTTGTCACAAATTCACTTTAACACTTTTATTTACAACTTTTTGTTCAACATATATAAACTTGATATTTTACTTTCTGATCTATGAACAAATATTCAAGATAAACGTGAAATAATAAAAATACAGAAAGAAGAAGAGACTTGTTTTTCTCATACAAAAGAAAAATAAAATAACAGTCCACATATTTATTACAGGATTAGCCAACTAAAGACCGTTTCTTCAGACATTTTTTAAGCAGTTCTAACTTCTGTTCAGGTCAGAGTCGTCACGGTTGCTAGGTGACAGCACATTCCCGGGGTTGGGGGCAGGACCTCATCTGAAGGTTAGACTGTTCAAATTCACAGCTGTTAACATCCAGTCGACAAAGTACGCGGTCCACGTCGACCGGGTAGACCGGGTCCTTTGAAGTAGACCCTGAATTGGGACACAGTCTGTGTAAATGATCACATGATGCCTGAATGTGTCTCTCATTCAACACTCATCAGCATCAACTTTTAACAATTTTCTAGGCATTTTTCATATTTTTTTCCTGTTTTTTTTTTTTTACCAACGTTTTTATATGCATAACAGATTTTATGTTTTTTTATTACTATTTACAACATGAGAAGAAATTAGCAAAAAAAGGAAGTTTAGAAAAGTTCTAAAATATATACAATTAAAATTTACTGTATTTTAACCCTAACTTTGAAGTTCCAAGATTTGGTTTCAGAAAAATCTACAGAGGTATAATAAATAGTTTTACTGAGGCTGGCATCATTAATCCAAACTACATTCACACTGATTCAGTTTCAAAGTGGGTCAAAACATTAGATTTCCTTTAGCCTTTACTTCACCTTTTTTTCCTAGTCTACGTTGAGGATCCCTGAGGCCCTGATCAACACACTCTACCAGATCAGTGGGGGCAGATGGTGGTTGTACGTCACCATCATTCATCATTAAGAGTTGCTCATTTTTCATCTATTGGATCTAGTCAGGTTTGTGCAGTCTGGAATCTCATCTGAGATTCATTTCTTCCGGTAGACGAATTCCTCATTATTAGCATGTTCACATAGAAACAATCACCTTGACTTTTCCATAGTCAGATAAAGCCGAGGCATTTAGAGCAGCAGCATTGTTCCAGAATGGTAACAGGAAACAGTGATGACTATAGGTCAATGTATAGAAAGCATAAATATAGAACCAGAGCGGTGAAGACGGTTCCTGGGTCAGACTGCCTCAGAACAATTTTATATTACAGCTAAATGAAGTGTCTGTAAAACACAACCCCTTAAAGTTCCTTTGAAAGTCTAGCGGAGATTTTAAGTTGTCCAAACAAATATTTCATGAGAAAATATAAAAAATTGTTATATATTAAAGATACTGAAAATATCCATCATATTCTCATGTAGGCGAATGCTGAATTTATTGAAAGCAAATATTAACATTACATCAGTCTTGAGACTTTAATTGTTTTTGTGTATGAAAAGTGGACAGTACTTCCTGTAAACTCTTCTGCAGCCGTTCCCACATCCTCTACTGATGCCTGCTGTTTACTGAGAACTGTAGTAACAGGTCTGCATTCCAGATTTTGTAACATTACTTCATCTTTAACTTTTTAAAAATAACCTGTAGGTGGAATGTTACAGTCTGTTACAGTCTAAAAATTTATTCAAGTGGTTATTTTTCTTCATTTATTTGTCGGCAAAATCACTTTATTACATGATACTGCAGTGACAGAAATCTGTCTGCTGCATCTTTAACTTAAGAAAAGTACAGTATGTTAGAATTACACCTTGTTGTCAAATCCAAATCCTGGGGACTGTGGAGGCCATTGTAGTACAGTGAACTCATTGTCATGTTCAAGAAACCAGTTTGAAATGATTCAAGCTTTATGACATGGTGCATTGTCCTGCTGAAAGTAGCCATCAGAGAATGGGTACATGGTGGTCATGAAGGGATGGACATGGTCAGAAACAATACTCAGGTAGGCTGTGGCATTTAAACGATGCCCAATTGGCCCTAAGGGGCCTAAAGTGTGCCAAGAAAACATCCCCCACACCATTACACCACCACCACCAGCCTGCACAGTGGTAACAAGGCATGATGGATCCATGTTCTCATTCTGTTTACACCAAATTCTGACTCTACCATTTGAATGTCTCAACAGAAATCCAGACTCATCAGACCAGGAAACATTTTTACAGTCTTCAACTGTCCAATTTTGGTGAGCTCGTACAAATTGTAGTCTCTTTTTCCTATTTGTAGTGGAGATGAGTGGTACCCAGTGGGGTCTTCTGCTGTTGTAGACCATCCACCTCAAGGTTGTGCGTGTTGTGGTTTCACAAATGCTTTGCTGCATTCCTCGGTTGTAATGAGGTTATTTCAGTCTTCTATCAGCTTGAATCAGTCGGCCCATTCTCCTCTGACCTCTAGCATCAACAAGGCATTTTCACCCACAGGACTGCTGCATACTGGATGTTTTTCCCTTTTCACACCATTCTTTGTAAACCATAGAAATGGTTGTGCGTGAAAATCCCAGTAACTGAGCAGATAGTGAAATACTCAGACCAACAACCATGACACGCTCAAAATAGCTTAAATCACCTTTCTTTCCCATTCTGACATTCAGTTTGGAGTTCAGGGGATTGTCTTGACCAGGACCACACCCCTAAATGCATTCAAGCAACTGCCATGTGATTGGTTGATTAGATAATTGCACTAAGGAGAAATTGAACAGGTGTTCCTAATTATCCTTTAAGTGAGTGTTTAATTGTGTTTCCACCTAGTGGGTGAAAAGCAACAATGTAAACGGGCCTTTAAGAGGACAAGAAGCCCTCAGTAGACTGGTTTCAGTATAGGATTTGGGGGGGGCGTCTCTGGGCGTCGCCTTTCCTCAATATGCTCCTGGGTTTCTGTCTGACAACTGTGTTACATGGTTCATTGGATGGAATGTCTCATCAGGGGTTGTAAAAGTACTTTAATCAGTTACAACGTGAGTAGAAGCATCACTGTTAACAAGACAACCCTTCTGATGTGTGAACTGAGGTTTATATTCACTCACTTTGAGGATGAGTCTCTGAGATGCTTGCTATCTTATTCCCGCCATGTGAAATTGCTCTTGCATAGTTTCATTAAGTTGTCTTTTCCTTGTTTCTGCAGTCCCTTTCTCTTCTTTGGCTTTATACTTTGGTCATAATGGTTGTATTTCGTTGTCTCTTGCTTTCGTTGTCTGTTAAGTTTATTGGAGAATACATTAACACCTTCTCAACTGTATTTTAAACTATGTGAAGGATTAAATCTCTTTATTCTGATTCACATCACCAGAAATGGATTATAGGCGTCTGTCAGGACTTTTAAAGAGTCCCTTCCATTAAAAACTGTTTTTCTGAGGTTTCTGTTGAATATTTTAGCTCCACAGGTGTTCTTACCTTCATAGTGGGTGTGAAAACAGGTCAACAACTTCTCTTTCAGTTTTAATCTCTCAAACTACGCAGGTGGTGATAACACCCGAGTTCTCTCGAGTCTGAACAGCCTGTATGTGTTACATCACAACTCCTTTGTTCATTAGTATTCATCAGCTCCCGCAGTTGAAACCACGCCTAGCATGCTGCTGGATAAAAGCTGTTAGCATAAGACGTAGCAAACAGGAAGAGAGAACATCTGCTGTTGCCATGCGCAGCAGGGCAGGAAACAGTATACCTTGCTCTCATAGGCTAGTTTGTTAGCCAATCTGAGTCCAGCTAGTTCAAATAATGAATACTAATGAGTTGCAGCTGAAGCTGGACGAATCTCAACGCAGACAGATTGAAAGGTCTGTTAATCAGTGTTTCCTGACGTTTTTTAGATAAAAAATGTTTCATATTACAGGATAATACTTAAGAAATAACAACAAAGTCCTGAAATTTGTGTGAAATGGCCTCTTTAACACCATCGCCACCAACAGTGCATAACTTAGCATTTCATTTCTTCTGTTTAATAGTCCACTAGCTCTTCACTGGTTAGCTCCGCACCAACAATTTGTGTTTTTTCTTCAGACTCAAAATGGCACCTTAATATCTCCAAACATTTTTCCTGTCATGTTTTATCGTCCAGGCAACCACACAGTTCTGCATAAGCAGGTGAATTTTTCCTACCAAACTCCATTTCTTCAGCGTCCACTTGGTCTATTCTAATGTTTGAGCCCTATCATCTTTAGGTACACCAGGAATCTAACCCTCCCAGATGTGATATCTGTCTTCATCTCCATCGAAACACAGCGGCAATCTGCATCCAAATATTTGTGCATTTTGGCTATTTCTTGTCCTTGTTGATTCTCTTTCAGAAGTTGTCTTTCTCCCTGTTCAGGATTCTACTCCTGATATCTCAGTCAATGTAGACATCCCTCACAAACCTGAAGTAAACATATTCAGTTCCTCAAATAGAGGTACACAGAAGACATGTTGCAGTGAACTAGGGACGCTGCACTTGTGTGTCCTCCATTATAATCCACCAACAACACAACAAAAAAACAAGTTACTGGTTTGTGATGCACAAAACTACCATGCATGTATGTGCAAAGATTGTCTATAGTGACAGACATCCCACTTTAACAGACTCTGACATGTTTGTTCTTTCATGACAACACCTCTGCCTGCCTTCCACAACATGTTGGATTCAGTTTCTCAGATTTCTATATTTAGTTACCGTGTATGTTTCTCGTCAAAGCTCCTGTCTGCTCCACATCTGTCTTGGAAGATGTTTTGTTTTTGGTTTATGGTTCACAGAAGTTTTTGACCCACACCTGGTTTCTGTTATATCAAACGTTGAACTTTGTTTGTCAAAGATTACTCTGTCAACTGATTCCAGACTGTTTGCTGAACTCCTGAGAGAGTTTTCTCATCGCCTGTCTGCTGCTCTGCCTGACATTACATCTCCTTTTAAAGATAAACATTTTAAAAGAAAACACCAGTCATCATCCAGTCATCACAAAGGTCAGCAGTATGAGACATCTTACCTGACACAGGTGAGCATCATGACACATCTTACCTGACACAGGTGAGCAGTATGAGACATCTTACCTGACACAGGTGAGCATCATAACACATCTTACCTGACACAGGTGAGCATCATGAGACATCTTACCTGACACAGGTGAGCATCTTGAGACTGATTACCTGATACAGGTGAGCATCATGAGACATCTTACCTGACACAGGTGAGCATCATGAGACATCTTACCTGACACAGGTGAGCATCTTGAGACATCTTACCTGACACAGGTGAGCATCATGAGACATCTTACCTGACACAGGTGAGCATCATGAGACATCTTATCTGACACAGGTGAGCAGTATGAGACATCTTACCTGACACAGGTGAGCATCATAACACATCTTACCTGACACAGGTGAGCATCATAACACATCTTACCTGATACAGGTGAGCATCATGACACATCTTACCTGACACAGGTGAGCAGTATGAGACATCTTACCTGACACAGGTGAGCATCATAACACATCTTACCTGACACAGGTGAGCATCATAACACATCTTACCTGATACAGGTGAGCATCATGAGACTGATTACCTGATACAGGTGAGCATCATGACACATCTTACCTGACACAGGTGAGCATCATGAGACATCTTACCTGACACAGGTGAGCATCTTGAGACATCTTACCTGACACAGGTGAGCATCATGAGACATCTTACCTGACACAGGTGAGCATCATGAGACATCTTACCTGACACAGGTGAGCATCTTGAGACTGATTACCTGATACAGGTGAGCATCATGAGACTGATTACCTGATACAGGTGAGCATCATGAAGCATAACTACATGATAGAGGTGTAAAAAACATGAGAAAGTTGCAGAACCTGATTAGACTGAATTCGTGACAGTTCTCCCGCCTCCAAGGACGGTTCCTGCTGGACCTCTAGACCTTTTTCAGGGTGTTCATGGTGAAACTTCCATATCATGGTGGAATCAAGGAGTTTTCATTGGAGTCATATTTCATGTCAATCCATGAGGTTGAGGGCAGGTTTCACTCTGGAAACATGGAACGAGAGATAAACACAGAGTGAGGGAAGCTTGATTGTCACAGTGTTAAGTCCCGCCCCCTCCATGAGACTCTCATTTAAACAAATGGGATTGCACTAATATAAAAATAAACCTCTGAAATGTTTTTCCAAGTATTAACTGTTTATTTACATAGTTTTACTTTGCTGCTTTATGTTTAAATCTTTTTTTTCTTATATGTTTAGTTGCAACTAGTTATGTGATACTGAAAAAGCACAGACTGTGGCTCCATAAATACAATATGGCAGAGTTTATAAACTCAAATTTTTGGCGTCACGTTTCAGCAATGGAAGATTTATTCATGTCTATGTACAAATATTAATAAACTGAAGCAATGTTTTAAAAAAGAGTTGGACAAAATCCATCCTGTATATGAGAGACTGATGAAAATGATTTCTGAGACTTTGCTTCTACAAGCCAAAACACAGAACAATGTGTAATATTTCATATTTTGTTTATCTGAGGTAGAAGAGGGGCAGCCTATAGTTTTTCAAACTGTACTACACAAGCCTTCTGTGTAAAGTATTATTTATACCACAAACAACCATAGAAACAATCTGCAGGAGATGAAAAGATTTGTACTTATAGAAATGACCTGAACTGGAAGGAAAAGCAAAAGACAACCAAAGAAGAGGAAGAAAACAGACATGCCCATTAAAGCTTCCGTCAAGAAACTTGATAAGATTCCCAGTTGCAGCATCATTGACCTCTCATTTCCTTCCCCCTCTCTGTCTCCCACCTTTGATTGTCTCCCTGGTTCCCCAACCTGCAAAGTCCATCAGGATCGGAGAGGTGGGAGCCCAGTGTCACACATTGCTCTGCCCTTGAAAAATAATCCACCTGAACAAAAGAGAGACAGCTGCTAAGGAGCAGGGAATTTAATCTGGAGATCCTGAGTGCAGCAATAAAAGGAAAAGATGGGGGTGTTTCCCTCGTCTCCAACAACAGACTTTAAATACATTTTATAACATGATGGTGACTGAAATTTTCATCTCCGTCATCAAATATGTCACATGGGGATACTCTTAAAAGATGAAAAGTTTTCACCCCAAATGTTTAAGCATTGAAAGAAAATAATAAAATCATTAATTTGATAAAACAGAAGTATTCAGAGGAAACTCCATTTTCATGTGATATATTTCATACCATGACAGAATGTGAAGGCTCTGCTCGGATCATAGACCTCTAAATAAGACACACAGAAGTGATCAGCTCTGCTTTTTAAGCTGATTTTGTAGAAAGTTTTACAGCTGTCAGGATGGAGTCAGGACAGGTCAGCAGCAGGATCCTGCTCTGTCTCGACCTTCAGTTCAGCTGTTTTTGACCTGGAGGCATCACTCAAAGCGCCTGTTCTTTTGACGACAGCAACCTACTTCTTCTTCAAGTTATTTGTAAGAGGGAACTAATGATCCTCTCAACATGATTAACCTTTAACTTTCCTTCACCTCTGCTCAGAAACAAAAATGGCTTCACATACAATCAAAAGCGCTGGTTTCCATTTTAAGGTTCACCTCAGGACACCCACATGTGTGACATACAATATTTATCATGATAAGTTTAAAAGATAACTTCAGTTTATGCCAACATGTCCAAGATGTAACCTGTCTCTCACCCAGTGACTGCTGGAGATGACTGACAGACTGACTACAGTTTATTTTATTTTGAAATATTTGACTTGGCCATTGCAAATCATTAGGGATCAAACACACAGATAGGCAGATAAAACTGTCATTTGTTGTAAGTATAATTTTGAGACGTTTACAAGGTAGAGAAAACTAACATGGAAACATGTTTTACTACAGCTCACTTTCAAAAATACTTCTCTTGTTTTGCTAGTGAAGTAACTTATTTCACCCCTTCTGTAAAGTATGATTAAGGATCTGGGAGCTGCTGAGTGCAGAGGAATACAAGGTCATCCCATATAAAGGTACACTCTCAGAAATAGAGGTACGAGACAAGGACATTTTTGTATCTATAGGTAAATTGTTTTTAAATGTTCCCTTAAAAGTACAATATTTATCTTTAAAAGACCAGAAATGCCTCTTAGAGTGTTCAAACTGATATAAAGTACAAATTTGTACCATTTCAACTGCACCTGCAACCCTGATCAAGGCTGGTTAATCTCCATTTTATTAAAGCAGAACTAAGTAAGTTTTGCTCTCGCTCTCCCCCTACTGGTCCCCTGTGAAAGCTCACTGTCGTAACGTTCCCCCGCCGCCGCCGCAGACCCCCCCTCACCCCCTCCACCCCGCCGCCGCCCCCCCAACAACAACGCGCAGAGAACGCTTTTGCAAGAAGAAAGAAAAACAAAACCAAGAAAATGTCTCGACAGGTGAGTATTATTGTCATCTTTGCGCTCCTAAGGGTGGCGTTGCTAACAACGGCAAGGGCTTCATGCTTGTATTTATGTACGTGAGTGTGAGTGCCGTAAAGCAGGTTTGTTCTCGCGAGATTAGTCGGGTCCGATCCACTGAAAGTTGCAAGTGCTGCTTTCAGGACACAGACCCCGGAGGGAGGGGAGGGACCCACGAATCACCCCGCCAAGTCCTTGTTTACCCCCACAGGGACTCTAGAAAACATTTATTGAGGTGAAAAAACTTACTTAGTTCTGCTTTAAGTTTCTTCCATCATTTTCAATATTATGTTTCAGAATGTTGGTTTAAGACTTCCAAATGTGGCATAATTTTACAGTTTTAGTGGAACAACTTCATAAGGTACAAAAATGGACCTGGACTACAGGGAACACCCCCAGTGACAAGAATGTACCCTTCTTGTCGCTGGGGGTGTATCCTGTAGTCCAGGTCCATTTTTATATCAATTTGAACACTCTAAGGAGCATTTCTGGCCTTTTAAAGACCAATATTGTACTTTTAAGGGAACATTTTAAAACAATTTACCTATAGGTACAAAAATGTCCTTGTCTTGTACCTCTATTTCTGAGAGTGTATTGCTCTTAATTTCCTGCAACATTTGATGTCAAAACATCAAAACTTTAAAAATCTTAAATTGCTTATGTGACCGATCTGTCCATGTCCCCCGCCTCTCGCCCAAAGACTGCTGGAGGAAGATTCTGAATCACAACAATTAGCAAGCAAGGTCAGTGGATGAATGCTAGCAGAGGTGACAGACTGAGAATAGTAGAACTAGTGTGTGTGTGTGGGGGGGGGTCTCCCCCTCCCCCCCTCCCCCCCCCCGCTCCCCAGGAGTGCAGTTGGTAGCGCTGTTGCTTTGTGGCAAGAAGGTCCTGGGTTTGAATCAGACCAGGATCTTTCTGCATGGAGTTTGGATGTTCTCCCCTTGTCATGGTGTTTCTGGATCCAATAATGCATGGAGGATCTGGAGGTTCAGGGATTGTATCGAAAAAAAAAACCTTTATTAAAGATGAGAGAAAAAAAGGATGACGAGGCAGCAAAACATGTATTTACAAGGAAGACTAAGTAAACAACAGGGTTTGAACTCTAGGAGTTGAAGATGTATGATCAGACTTATAAAGCTGAGGAGACACAGCTGAGGAGAGGAACAGAGAGGCTGATCAGATGAAATGAGGCACATGTGGAAAATAAAGCCAGAAACAGGACAGAGGATGATGCAAATGTAAAGTAGGAGAGACAGGAGGGACAAAAATACATCTAACATAAAACAAGAACAGAAAGACAACCCATGAAACCAAACAAAAAAGAAAAATCCCTGACCAACGAGATAAATAAAGTAGCTACAACCAAACAAAGAGAACATGAAACTCAAAACCCCTACAAAATAAAACTACAGGAAGTACAGTGACCAAAGTCAACCAACTGTGGGGCAACAGGAAGCATAACATGACCACAAAAAAAAAAAAATCACAGGAAAAACCTTAAAAAGATGCTCATGAGAAAAACAAATGCAACACAATTTACAATCCATGTGGAGACTCCAACTTCCTTCCACAGGCTAAAAATATGCATGAGGTTAATTGGCAACTCTTAATTAGCCTTAACTATGAATGTTTGTCCATCTGTATGTGGCCCTGTGGTGGACTATATACATACATGTATGTATATATCTGAATTTAGCTTCAAGGTGGTACAGTTGCTAGTAGTTGGTGGTGGCCGTGGCCTAATGGTGAAGGAGATCGCCCTCCGATCAGGGTTCAATTCCAGGTCCCTGCAGGCTATGTGTCAAAATATCCGAGTACAAGATACTGAACCTTAAAACTGTCTCCCGTGCGCTGACAAAGCCCTTTGCTCCTCAGAGATGAGGATGGGTTAAATGAAGAGAGGGATCAATAAAGGATAAATTAGTCATATTTTATTAGTAGTACTGATCTGTTTGTAACCTGTTCTGTTTCAAAAATGTTACAAGAAGCACTTTGTAAACCGACTGCACGGTGGTGCAGTTGGTAACCATGTTGGTTTGATGTGAGAAGGTCTGGACCTTTCTGCATAGAGTTTGTACGTTCTCTTCGTCCACGTGTGGGTTTTCTCCGAGGACTCCGGTTTCCTACCACAGACCAAGAATATGCATGACAGGTTAAATTGGCCCTCGGTGTGTGTGTGAATAGTTGTCTGTCTATATGTGGCCCAGTGATGGACTGGCGACCTGTCTTGACCTTCAACAACAACAAGCAGGTACAGATTCTGACTGACTGACTTAGTAAATCAAACTGCTTTTGTTTGCATAGAAACTGGTCTCAGATGGATCCACTGGTCATCTTCTGTGTTCACTTCAATTTATGACGGGATGAGCTAAAGATAATGACGTTCATACTTGTGGAAATTAGACCAGATTACTGTAATTCTGTTTGAGTTTATCAGATTATTTAGTAAATATGAACATAAAAAAGCTGATGAGTTATTAATATCACTGATTTAGAAAAGTGAGCCCTTGAAATTAGTGTCCACATTTCTGAAAAGATTGAACTTACAACAGCCTGTGTGACCATGTGACACTCATTTCAACATGCACCTGTTTCTACACTCTCCTCTAATCCCTTCCTCATGGACCAATGTTAGCAGACCACAAGCTAATTGTAGGTTCAAACACTGGTGCTTACTCACAGAGAACATGGTGTCTGATGGGGACCAGCTCTAATATAAGCAAGAGACACCCAGTTAGTGACTCATGTTGTTATGATTGGGATCAGCAGTGATGTGCAGGGGAAGGTCCACACACAGTCTTAGTGAGCAAACTGTTGTAGACTGTGTTTTATCCTGGGGGGGCGGAGCTTGAAGCTCTTCACTGCAGCTTTGAGGTACAGCTGCTTCAGGGAAAGTTTTATAAACTTTGAATTAATTGGAAGTCTGCTCAGTCTTTAATAATTGTGATAATTATATATGTGATATACAGTAAATAAATGTATGTAAAATAATGTACAATAACTAAGAGATTTGGATATTTTCTACTAAAGAGTCTCAAAATGTAAAATGCTTTAACAGTCTGTCATACGGTGTCAGACTCCAAAAAACAACTTCATACTTCAGGTAAAACAGCGTCATATGAAACAGACTCATCAAATAGACTCTCACAACTTTATTTTCCAAAGCTTCAACAGCTGGTAGGGAAAATATTTAAGGTCAGTAAGTTGCAAACAGAACCATCAGAACAGCCTCTCCTGCAGAAAGTTTCACACGTTCACCATAGTGAAGTTAGTTTTAGGTTGGATGTTCAGCAGCATGCTCCGATTCACCTGGTGCTGGTTGCAGGTTACAGGTGACTCATCTCAGTAAGAGACCATCAACAAATTACTGATCAACTGACGTTAAAAAAATAAAAAATTTATAAGCACTTTAAAATAACCACTAGACCAAAGTCCTGTAAATGATAAAAATGATAAATAACACAACCACACAAATAAATAAAAGACACATTACAAAAACAACCCTAAAGCGTGGTCCCCTCTAAGTTTAGGATTTGTTCTGGGAACATTCAGAAGCAGATGATCAGCTGACCTGAGCGAGTCATTGTCATTGGACCCCGAGTTTCCAGAGGCGGGGTTTAATCATCTCACTAGACAGGAGCAACGAAACACCTATTTCTATTACATTTTACTGCATATCTTTTTTATATATAATTTAATGTTCTTTTCAATAGCTTCCATGTCATGTGACCTTGTGACCCAAAATCAGTGCGAAATCATTTTACTACCCTGGAACTTGTGTGGTAACATTCCTGATACGTCCTTATGTCAGCAGGTAGTCTCAGAGTTTACAGAAAGATCCTGATGTCATTCACATCATTCGGAAAGACAACCTTTAGTCTGGAACAGAGTATTTTATTTTGTCCAAAGTCAAAAATCTCTTTAGATGAAATAAAGATGAGGTTATTTTATAGATGCTATGATATTATTTTCATAGTTACTGCAGTGCAGCTTGAAGTACCATAGCACATGTGGCAGGATTGTTACACCCATTAGGAACATCAACGCGACCCTATATGAGTATGAAACACTATACAATGACTTGTGACATAATGAAAGTAGGAGTTCTGTTATTTTACAACTTTTGAAGAGGTTAGCAGGCACAACACAAAGCTGAATTCCAGCATGGCCGATGGCTGGAGCCAGCAAGTTAAGAAGATGATTGAGGGATGCAGATGAGGTAACCCCACCTATCACCCAATCACTGTTGGAACTAGGCAGCAGCTCCCCGCTACCTTGAACAGGATCAAGCAAGTACATGTGGGGTAATTTCACTGTAAAATGGAAGTTGTATAATTCATCAACAAGCCATGCATAACAGGCAACTGTAAACTGATGTTCCAGCCAAATCATGTAGAACACACATGCTCTCTGTCAGTATGTTTCCACGCACATCTAAACGGAGCTTTTGGCAGAAATCGAACTAATGGATTAATCCCTGTTAAGAGCTCAGTCCAAGTTTACATGTCACTCTGAGAAGTGCACTCATCACTGCTCCAGTAGGTGGCAACATGCGACCCTTCGTGAGGTATTACTTCCAGTTCGCGTCACCAGTACCACCAAGTGAAGCAAATGGAGTAAAAATTGTTCAACAACAACGCTACTGTCGTGACTCTGGGGTTTTCTGGTTTTGGTCGGCCAGCCTCCGAGAGGGTCCTGATGCTGGGTCTCGACACCTCCAGTTCTCCCGAGGGTCACCTTCCAGGCTACATCAGCGGCTGCCTTCCGGGCTTTATTCGCAGCCACCTTCCAGGCTTCACGCAAGGCCACCCCCCTGAACTCTTTAGCAGCCGCTCTCATGAACTCCGGCCGCACACCGGGTCTTCGCTGCGGTGGTGCTCCAGGTCTTCATTGTGGCAGTCATCCAGGCCACCCTCCAGACCTCCACCGCACTCCTGGCCGGCTTCAAGACCTCAGCAGCGGCCGTTTTTTCAGGCCGCAGCCTAGACATTTGCTGTAGCCGCGCTCCCGGCCATCCTCAAGATCTCATCAGCGGCTGGCCACCAGATCGCAGCAGTGGCCAGCCACCAGAGCCATTCATCTGAATTCCAGACCTCTACAACAGCCGCCATCCAGACTTCTCTGCAGCGGCTGCCTGCCAGAGACTTTGTCGCGGTCGTCCCGCCAGCCGCCTGCCAGAGACTTCGTCTGCGGCTCTCTACGGCTGCCTCCCCAGAATTGTGTTTCGGCCATCCCTTCGGCTGGCCTCCTGAACTCACCTCTGCCTTTCCTTTCAGCCAACTCCCTGAGCTTGGGATGCTTTCAACATCTGGGATAGGCACATATATGATAAAATCTTACCGTTGGTGTTATACAGTCTTCATTTGTCCTGAAATATAACATACATCCTGAAGTTATTCTCCAACCAGGAAGTAAAATGCTTGGTTTACCTAAAATCCAATCTCTTCTAGGTGTTCTTCAAGGGTGTTCTGTCATCTAGGAATGTCTGTAAACCATTGTCACGGCCATTTCCTAGTACATCAGCTTATTCTATAAACTAGCACATGGTCTAATCCCCTTCTGAATATGTCTCAACTTTGAATAAAATTTAATGGAAACTTGTTAGTTTTCAGTTTTTTTTCCCGTTTATTATGAAAATACTCATGACCAACGTTTACATTAAGCAAGGGCAATAAATTGGCAATAAACGAGAGTCAGTTGGGCCTCATTTCTATGAGCGCAGGATTCAAGATGGCACTGGAACGGAATAAACAATAGAGTATCTAAATGGCCAGATTAAAAAAATAACGGATTTGAACTGATTTTAAACCGATTTAGGCTCGGCGAACGCAGGCCCAACTGACTCTTGTTTATTGGCGTTTAGGTGTTTGCCGTGTGAATCAAATATCTCCGAGACGAATCCGAATCGCAAAAAAGTACCACTGATGACGAGTAAAACACATCTCACAGAATAAATAAGGCCCCAATTGCAAAAAACGGGCGTTCTCCTTTAAAGAGTCCAGTGTAGTCTACGTGGCATCTGGTTGAGGAGGCTTGTATTCTCTGAGTCTGCCAGCTAGTGCTTCAGAGACCTGTGATCACTGGCCATTAGAGGGGTGAATTAAGTAACGGAAAAGCTAAACTCTTTTCTGCGATGCGCAGTTGTGTGGTTGCATACAGCTGCTTAGTGTCACAGGCTCAGTTAGTTTTGTGACCCAAATTGCAGGACTCGGACTCAGACAGCAGCTCAGGTGCAAAAGTGAAAAGTTTATTTACAGTATTTACGCTGCAAGGAATGTGCTCGGTGATCAAGTGCGTCAGGGAAAGTCTCAGCACTGAAATGGAGAATAGAGTTAGTTCCAGTTCTTGACAGACAGGTCGAGATATCTTGCTCGTACAGGTGAGGATAACTCACGGGAAGGAGGCAGGTAGTGAAGCTTGAAGGGAGGGCAGGTCCAGTGCGGTGCTGTGCAGGGAGGTGGTGAGTCCAGGTCAGGTGAGGAGGCCGGAGGGAGACAGACAGGGTTCCAGGCGATCAGACACTGGACACGGAGAATGTCTCGGAGCACAAGGAGCAGGGTGAATAATCCTGGAGAGAATAATGTTAGTCACACACAGGAGGAAGAATCCAAACGTCTTCTTCATAAGCACAAAAATCTCAGACATTCAGGTTAACAACCAGGCGATGAATGAAGGTCTGCCTCTGGCTTAAGTAGCACCCTGCTCCTCATCAGCGCTGATCGCCACCAGGTGTAGTCAATCTGCCTCACGCTCCAGCGCAGATCCTCACTGCAAGTAGATGACTCACCCGACACAGAAAATACACAGCACACACAAATACTGAACCTGACACTTAGAGGATATGGCTTCTTGTTTTCAGTGAATTTCAGCAATTTAGCAGCTACTTCTTGCGTATAATACTGTTGAAACCTTTGATCATGTGACCCTTGTTTACACACAAACCAAAATTTTGTGCCACGCTTAGCTACACTAATAAGAACAAAGAAGAACGCTGGCGGGGCAGTGAGACTTACATGAATGGAGAGACGTGGAGGAGAACAGACAGAGCAATATAATCCAAAAGATGGGACTAAATTCTAAACACAAGGAACACATCTAACTCAATCCCTGAACAAAGATGAACTGAAGAACCTGACTTAAATACAAACTGAACCTAAATAACTGAACTCAAAACACCTGAACGGAAAACCCCAAGCTAAGGGGGAAACACTGGAGTAGACTGACAACACAGGAAGTAAATAGGAAATGAGGAAACATAATCAAGGTACCTATCACAAACGGGGGGAAACAGGAAGTACAAATGATGTCAAAATAAAAGCAGAACAGGAAGACAGAGTGAGATGCAACCAGGAAACAAAACTGAACATGAGAGATCAGGAAGACACGGAGGAGGACAGGAGGAAACACTAACCCCAAAATAATCCTCTAACAAAACCCTGAGAGAAAAAATAACCACATGAAAACATGAAACAAAGTACAAACATAAGACATGACTTAAACAGAGCAGGACAAGGGAGACCGAGGGGAACAGAGGACTATAAACCAAAAGCAAAACCAACCCACAGATGAAACAGAATAAAACACAACCCAAGAGTCACAACACCTTCATACATATCGTGATGATTTTCAAAATCTGTGAGGAATTCCGAACCAGAAAAATGTTGTTTCAACCATGTATATTGTTTAGGACCATGTATAAATTGAGCAAAAAGGTAAAATCCTATAGTTCTCCATTGTGATTTACTACTAAACAAATATGATGATTGAAATCTCGGGAACTCTCACGGGAAAAGTGAGTTTGTAATGGCAGCCAAAATGTCCTCAGCAGATATATGTTTTTAAAGTAGATAATACCAATTATTCTTTATGCTGAGGAGTTAGAGCCCCCAAAGAGGTGGATTGCTACTGAGTTTATTGTATTTTAGTAAAAAGCTTTGAAAGTGAAAAACTACAAGAACTTGCATATTTCATTGTGCGCTCCCGACTACTGCTACTACAACTACTGTATTTCAGCTGTTAATGTTCCACAGGAGATAATTTGTTGATCATGTAGAATATCACTCAATGAAAGAAAAAGACGCACTTATACAACACTGGACATAGAACTGACTTGACTATCTTGGACATGTAAATCTAAAAGAGAGAAAACCCAACAAACATTAATCATGTTATTATTTATTCCTGTCAAAAACAAAGACTGTTTTACTTACATCTGAATTAGGTTCTGGATTCAGTTCATTTCTCTGTTGGCTGCACACTATCACCATCATTCATCATTTTACTCAGTTAAATATTAATTTAACATTCTCAGTGTTAAGTCTTTTGTTTTTCTTGTGAACAGGAAGGAGGCTGTTTATTATTTCAATGTTCTGAGTGGTTCAGATTTACTTCCATGTTTTATTTTGCACTCACTGATTATCAGACAGTTTATATCCAGCTTTTATTATCTTCAGTAAATCTAAATGGTCAGAATCTAAGACTTTTTTCATGTTTTTGTTAAGGAACGCTGGTCGTGTAGCCCCTCAATTAAAAGTATTAAGAACCAAAAACCAACAAGAATGTTTTGAAAGAACTGCACCTCATTTAATCTCTGGAATGAGATTGTTGTTGTTCTTTTAAAAGAAGTAAAGTAAAAGACTTACATCTGTGCAAAAACAGAAGCAAGTGCAGGTATTTGGTTGAAGATATTAAGTCCATTCAGCAGGTGGTCTGCTGATATTTCAATAAAACAGCAGAGGTTTGGTACTTTAAAGGAGCAATAAGCGAAAATTCATCATTTCCAGTTTGAAAGAATTCAGAATATGCAATGTGAAGCTCTAGATGTGTAATTCCATCTGGAACATAGCATGAGGTCACACACCATCTCTCTGTGTTGATATCGAGCCTCTTGTTTACAAAGGTGGTCTCCTTCCGCGTGCATGTTCGTGCATGTGAAACTCCGCCTCCTTCATGTACTGAGCGAAGGCCCTCCCTTCGCTCAGCCGACACACATTGTTGAAGCGAAATGGCGGAAGGCGGAGCAAAGCGTTCACCTGAAGATGACCGGGAACACATTTCCTCACCCAAGAAGCCACGGCCAATGACAAACAAACCGGGTAAAGCAAGGGACAAAACCAGGATAAACATTGGTCTTGCTTTTCCAAGATGGAGAGCACTGAGAGAACGAGAGAATTTACGATTTGACTCGGAGCTGGCTTTTCTTCTCCTGGACAGGTAAGGACCAATCATTATTTTAATCTAGTGTTACTGTAATGACTCGCTCTGGAAAGCCATAAAGTTGTCGACGTTGTCCTTTATACTGCTTGCATTCAGTTCTGCTCTTTTACCTTGTAGCTGTAGTGGCTAAATGTCCGTAGAGGCTAAATGTCTGTAGCGGACATTTAGCCGCCGTGTCATGAGAGAGGAAAAGTGGCGGCACGTCGTTGTGGCTTTCAGCCAAGTTGAATGGAGACTGTGGTTGTGTTGAATTATCCGGAACATTTTTTCACATCTGAACGTCAATCATGACAGACTTTGTTTTGGTCTCAATCCTGTACTCAACAGCACACCTAGTGGTGAAAAATCGCTTGTTGCTCCTTTAATCTTCAGTTTATGCAGGTTTTCCTTATGTTGTTGTTTTTAACCACTTATCTTGTTTAAGATGTTTCACTCTAGTCTGTTATCATGACTGTAGCCTGTTTGTAGCCGAATTGACCAGGGTCAGGAAGTTTGGCAAACTAGGGGCCCTCAAACTGCCTCTTGCCTGGAAAACCTGCAAAGCTAGAAATAGTCCTTTTGTTCATTCAAGCTTTAAAAGAAAATAATTACTTCAGCATCTTATAATGCTGTTCAGTATTACAAAAATAATAAGTCATGTTTCTAAAAATAAATAGCATATGTACTAAACACAAATAAATTCCCTAAGACTTTGATCTTATTAACAGAAACTAGGTTTAAGAACTAAATGACAAAAGATTCATTGGATTAGGAAAAACAGCATCTCTTGTTGCAAAGTGACAGAAAAAATGTAGGTTCAATGTAACTCGTGTTTTATGTTGTTTAATTTGAGACAGTGCAGATGGCCGAGAAATTACTTGAACATTTCTGGAACTAAAACGTTGACACCTGGGAGGCGGAGAAAAGCCTCATCGGTTTGGGTCCAAATGGAAATCTCCCCACTGTAGACAACCAACCGTGGAACAACCTGAAGTTCAAATGTGGAAACAGTAAAATCCCAGTGATAATATGTTGTTATTCTGGCAATGCATGCACACTATTCCTTTATTTAATGTAATTCCAACATTACAGGAGAAGGGCTCACATGAATTTTCTTCATGATGTAACTGGCTTCAGCGATATGATAAAAATAATGAAAGCCAGAGGTAAAATCTGTGCGTGACTGTGGAAAGTGTAGAGCCATTTTATTAAAGTGTTGCTGCATCCTGCAGCACAGCCTCGTTAAAGCATAGCAGTATTTTACACCTGCAGTCAAATCTAATGTTACATCATTTATGCGTTAGCACATCTGCCACCTAAACAGAATGCACCATTCCTCCCACCTGGTCAACAGATGCTGGAGTTAGACACAGACACAGTGTTTCTACAACATCTGAACATTTGGGATAAAAGCAGTGATTTTATGAGGTGTTCGTGTTTTCTTTCAGTCATTCTTGTTCTGGGCAGAAGATTTGATCTGCTGCTGAGCTTCAACATATCATGGATTTAGATTTTAGTTTGAATTAACGATTTCTGTTGTTTGGTCACATCCCTCGTCCCATTAACACAAACAGTCATAACGCAACACTAAAGACTTATTTATAAATCCTGTTCTAGATTTTGAATATAAACTCTTGACTCTTTAAAACTCTGTCTTATGCTCAGAGTTCCAAAGCAACTTTGTGGCTGGTGGATTTTTAAAGTTACCAGCCAGTCAGAATTTCTACTGATCAGTTTTTTGTGGGAAAATAAACCAGATTATAAGTAAAATTCACAAAATGATCTCACTTACTTGCACATCCACTTAAAGTCTTTTTTTCCCCAGGTGTTTGACTCAGTTCTGCTGGCGTATAATTATCACATTGCATGCAAACAATTGCTGGGTTTCACATGACGTAGCGTTGACGTCACCAAATGCAGATGGGGGTCAGGAAGTAACCGCCGCTGCACAGAACCCTGCTGAACTCTGCTGATTCGGCTTAAAAATACCCAAAATCTGTGCGGTCTACGGTTGTTTCAACCGCTCTAATCGGGAGAAAGACAAACGTTTTTTTCGTGTCTCTAAAGTCGTGTGCCACAAAGGTCTTAATTTTAAAAAACTTACCGAAAGAAGACGGCAGAAATGGATCACTTATCTCCATCTAAAAACAAGACGGGCAGAAACGGACAATGCTAGAGTTTGCAGCGATCACTTTCTAAAAGGTTTAATAAAAGGGTTTAATAAATGTTCTAGTGTTTTAGTGAACATTTACTTAGAAACACATCTACAAAAATGGCAGATAAACAAGTTTTTCTCTGGCCACAAACCACGTTTTTATGGGGGGTTCTGTGGATCTCTGTGAATGGTTGAACTACATTATAGAAATACGTATATAGAGAGAAATTACTTAAAATCAAACAAATCTAATAGAAATTTGGATTTAAAAAGGCATAATAAGGTATTTACATGTAGATACTAGCACATAAACACACTCGTTATTAGCATTAGCAATATTATTATTATCACGAATTAAAAGTAGCACAACTCACGACTTACCCGTGCAAAAACAAGACGACAGCCATTTAAAGCTTCTCTGGATCCTAAATCGTTGACCCAAACTGATACAAAATAGTTGTAGACTTCCAGGCTTTTGAAGACTTTCATTTGATTTGCTGTGTAAAAAGACGTGTGCAGGACGAGATAGTTTGTTATGTCGATAGCTTCAATACAGGGTAAATCCTCCAGACTGTATTTAAAGTCTGATCTTTTTAAACTATACGGGTCATAACCTAAATGAAGATTTATTTTTTCGCGATATCGCATCTGTGCTAGTCCATTTAAAGTCTTACTATAGTCGCTTTCCGACATCGCGCTGTGTTGTTGTGGCCAAGTGAAACACTTCCTGACCCCCATTTGAGTTTCGCGCGGCTTCCGAGTCACGTGAGTGAAACCCAGTAATAGCAAACAGCCAATGGCTGTATGAGATGTTCATGGGAAATGTAGGAATCGCATTTTATGTGAATACAGTATGTACTGCTACACCTTTGTTAAAGAGGTAATTTCATACAAATTTCAGGACTTTGTGGTTATTTCTTAAGTATTAACCAGTAATATGAAACATTTTATATCTAAAAAACGTCAGGAAACACTGATTAACAGACCTTTCAATCTGTCTGCATTAAAATTCAGGTGGTTCCGGCTCCTTCCATCAGACTGCTTCGGCAGCTGCTCGTTCATATTCATTATTCAAATTTGCTGGACTGAGATTGGCTAACAAACTAGCCTATGAGAGCAAGGTATACTGTTTCCTGCCTTGCTGCACATGGCAACGTCAGGCGTCGTCTCTTCCTGTTTGCTACGTCTTATGCTAACAGCTTTTAGCCAGCAGCATGCTAGGCGTGGTTTCAACTGCGGGAGCTGATGAATACTAATGAACAAAGGAGTTGTGATGAAACAGATACAGGCTGTTAGAACTCGGGTTTTATCACCACCTGCGTAGTTTGAGAGATAAAAACTGAAAGAGAAGTTGTTGACCTGTTTTCACCCACTATGAAGGTAAGAACACCTGTGGAGCTAAAATATTCAACAGAAACCTCAGAAAAAACATTTTTATTGGAAGGGACTCTTTAAGGGTTGTCATGTTTTTCCAGCAACCAAAAGCAACAGTGACATAATGGCAAAATGAGAAAACTATAAAGAAAAATATTCCTTGCTTTCTGTTTTTCTAAAAAGATAGATAGATAGATAGATAGATAGATAGATAGATAGATAGATAGATAGATAGATAGATAGATAGATAGATAGATAGATAGATAGATAGATAGATAGATAGATAGGATAAAATAAAGAACAGGTGGTTAGAAATGTGTCTGATGTGTCATCATCGTTATTGTTTTTGAAAGTATAATGGTAGAAATGAAAGAAAACATTTGCACACTGATGGTGTGGGAAAGTTAAAGGAGAACGCCCGTTTTTTGCAATTGGGGCCTTATTTATTCTGTGAGATGTGTTTTACTCGTCATCAGTGGTACTTTTTTGCGATTCGGATTCGTCTCGGAGATTTTTGATTCACACGGCAAACACCTAAACGCCAATAAACGAGAGTCAGTTGGGCCTGCGTTCGCCGACCCTAAATCGGTTTAAAATCAGTTCAAATCCGTTATTTTTTTAATCTGGCCATTTAGATACTCTATTGTTTATTCCGTTCCAGTGCCATCTTGAATCCTGCGCTCATAGAAATGATATTTTTTACAGTGACGGGAGAGTGATGTCATCTCTCCGTGCCCACTCACGTATTACCTGTAAGGAAGTTGTTTGAAACTGCTACTCCTTAGCTATTCGTAGCAACACACAAATCGGAACTCTTGTTTTCAGTGTAGAAAAANATAAGAGACAGGACTACACTGGACTCTTTAAAGGAGAACGCCCGTTTTTTGCAATTGGGGCCTTATTTATTCTGTGAGATGTGTTTTACTCGTCATCAGTGGTACTTTTTTGCGATTCGGATTCGTCTCGGAGATTTTTGATTCACACGGCAAACACCTAAACGCCAATAAACGAGAGTCAGTTGGGCCTGCGTTCGCCGACCCTAAATCGGTTTAAAATCAGTTCAAATCCGTTATTTTTTTAATCTGGCCATTTAGATACTCTATTGTTTATTCCGTTCCAGTGCCATCTTGAATCCTGCGCTCATAGAAATGATATTTTTTACAGTGACGGGAGAGTGACGTCATCTCTCTGCGCGCCCATTCTATTGATGCAGTGGCTTAGCTTCCTAAAAAATATCAACGGGCGTTCTCCTTTAAGTGGGTGCACACATGTCAAAAACTATAATCTGATAATAAAGATGGTGAGCTCTACTCTTTCTCAAACATTTGTAGCTTTGCAAATGAAAAAGTCCTAACCAGAGGAAAGAACAGGGGGGGGGGGAGTCCTCTGGGTGACCCAATCCTGCACAGCGGTCTCATTTAGGAGACCTAAATGGCTGTGCCTCATCTATCTTCTTCCCACAGTGAAGTAAGCCATTATTACAGTGTGATGACATCATGGTCCCTTCAAAGTCTGGCAGACTTTCAGAATTGGTGCTTTAACCTTAGTTTGTTGTTCTCCTTTTTACTTTTGGGTTAGGGGGTGCTCCATGCAACAAATTTAGACCAAGAAGCTTAAGGCCTAGACTGCTACGGGACCAGTAGTAGGAAGCATCTCAACTCACAGGAAGTTATGAGTAAGGTTGGACAGAAAGGATAAGGGTTGTGGCTGAGTCTAGTGTGGTATTTACTTTAATCCACATCTACCAAGAATAATTATTAATAGACTTTAAGCAAAGAAGCCAACAAAAATCTGAATGAAGATGCTTGTCCACATGGTTGGAACAGCACGTTGTCTAGTTTGCACTGCTTAGCAACATACTGCACATTACTGTTTGGTTTTATTCTGTCTTTATCATTTAACCTAAAAATATTTCCAGAAAACTGAACTAAATATAATTTATTTTATAAACATTAATAAACACATATATATTTGCACATATGCTCAATGGCTGTATTTACTAAAACTTATGAGCATTTTGAAAATATGTTGCAATTTTTACAGGCAACTTCTAATATAAATATAATATTTTTCCTTTATTAATCCCTCGTGGGGAAATTTGGCTCTGCATTTTACCCATTCTCACCATGAGGTGAGGAGCAGAGGGCAGCCATTTTGTGTAGCACCCGAGGGGCAGTTGCGGTATTCAGTATCTTGCCCAAGGATACTTCTACACTTAGTCTCTGCCAGGACACGGGATCAAGCTCTGGTCTCTCAATTGGAGGACAACCTCCTTCCCGATAGACTACGGCCGCCTTGAGGCAGCGGCAGGCTCAGTATCTTTTCCAAGGATAATTTGACGTAGCTTTCCGGCACCGGGGATTGAACCCACGGTCCTTCGAACTAAAGGTGATCTTCCTTCCGCTAGACTACACAAACTAACTTATTTTTTCCTCCTTAGAGCTAATATATTATTAAAAATTTGTCCTTTCTACTTTACTGAACTAACATGGTCTGTTTTCTATCACCAAGCTGTAAAATATAATGCCATTATTGATCTACGGGGTAGGTCATTTATATGGATACACCTTAATAAAATATGAATGGTTGGTGATATTAACTTCCTGTTTGTGGTACATTAGTATATGTGAGGGGGCAAAATTTTCAAGATGGGTGGTGACCATGGTGGCCATTTTGAAGTCGGCCATCTTGGATCCAACTTTAGTTTTTTTCAATAGGAAGAGGGTCATGTGACACATCAAACTTATTGGTAAAAACAATGGTGTGTTCACATATACACCTGAATTGAGAACAAAATCACAAAAGAATTGTATTATTTTAGGTAACATTACATTTGAATTGTAATAGGCTGCATTAACACTCTTTAGTGCAAAAATACCATGAAACAGACTAACAATAATAATAATTGCTTTTGTACCCATTTCCCAACGCAGGCCATTCCTCAAAAGCCACAAATAATACCGATAACAATATTAATCTTCAAAATAACATACATTAAGGTGTATGGTAACGTGTTTGGCTGGAGCTAGATGGTTTTCTAAATCGCCAGCACCTTTTGTTGGACACTGACACGTACATGCTAGCTTTTAATGTCATGCATTCTGCCTCGGATGGATGCCAAGCAGAACGGAAAATATATATATATTATAGATATATTTTTTTAGCTCCTCTGTAAACTTACATTTGCATTTCGGCATGTTTGAGATCAGGTGACATTCTTCCCTCGCTGCCAACTACTGTTATTATTTGTACTTTCTATACATGCAAAGAAGGAGGAACCTAACGCTAGCTTCTGAAGGTTTGACTAAAATCCTAGACATTTCGGATACATTTTGAAAGTCTACCTGGGAGCGTTTTTTTGGGTGTCAGAAAGAAGACATGTCCGGGTAAAGTAGGACGTCTAGTCACCCTATATAACATGTTACTGGTAGCCCTGGGAGATAGGTTGATTAAATGAATTAATTGGAATTTTTTGTTGTGGGCGATTTAAAAGATAAATAAATCGAGTTTTTGCGTAGTGGCACTTTTTGGCTCCCCGGAGTTTCCGTAGCTTTAGTTTCACATGGTTTGCTGCGACAGACATGCAGCAAGAGACCCCACGTTGCAACATTTGCCTAAAGCCCATCACAGTCAAAGGCAGCAGCACCAAAAACTCATTCTAACACCTGATGACATCCAGCCGAACATGGAAAACACTCGTCTCTCTGAGACGAACAAACCTTAGCTAAAAACAGCTAATTGTAGCAGAATCGTTTGTACAAGGCACCGCAAATAACAGGAAAGAGGTGGAGAACAATCACTGAAGCGGTCCCTTCCTACCGGGAGTGCTTCACACGTGTAAATCACTAGCGTAGCGTTAGATCCAGCTGGTCCCAGAAGATCACGAAATCTCATGAGAATAGCGAAAATGTGCGTGATTTTGTCAGTACACACAAGCACAAGCAGGGAGAAAGACGACAACATGTAGAAGGTATGTGGCTAATTTTCACACCACCTACAGATTTCAAACCAGTTACAGGTACTGTACTTTCTCATAGTCTCGCAAACGGAAATCCGCACATGTCCTTTTATTTTGAAACTTCCTGATTTCCTGTCTGGTCCAAACTAAACTGCTGAACTTGACACGTTATAGAAGTGTACCACGTAAAAAATAGAACTGCTGCGTAATACTCATGACACTACGCTTCTGGGACGCGTCTCATGCGCGCTGCTTTGCGCACATGACTGAACAACCAAACTTGAGTCCACCTAAAAAAGTAGGTCTCGGTTCAATTGAATCGAACTCTGGAGCAGTTCAATTGCATGTGTGAATGCAACTGCACCAGGACCGCACCAAAAGCAGGAAGCGGACTATATTGTGTAGCCGCCTCATGTAGTCCTCTGCTCATCCTGAACCCATTGCTGCAGAATATTGATCTGGTACATTCGCCAAACACAAAACATCAATCCTAAAACCACCAGAATCTACTGCTACTTCATGTTTGTTTACGTTTCACCGTCTCCCCCATAGACAACAAAAAAGTTCTGTAACACCACAGCGCCCCCACAGGTGGGGATGTAAACATGCTCCTAAGCTTTTGTCCGTTTCATAGAGTGCAGTGTGAATCCAAACTGCACCAACTAAAACAGCAACAATGTTACAATTTTGGTCCCCAATCGAATCGAGTCCACCGGAGTATGAGGTGTGAATACAGACTTAGAATTGTTTGAACAGTATCTGATTAAACTCTTTCATTCTCAGGGTTAATTACACCTCACAAGATATTCTCTGGAGTGAACTTTTTTTACTACTTATCTGCTAAACCAAATAATGCAAATAATAAAACTGAGCCTTTGTGCAGATCATCCACTTTTGGAAATTTTGTGGCACGTCTATCATACAGCATCTCAAATATTTAAATGAAAAAAGTTGGCATTTCTATCAAAGACACAGTGCCTATTTCCTGGACCCTGCAGAGTAACACACACTCTGTCTACCCAAACAACTTGTGCTGTTGTTTCACACTGTGATATGACTTCATGATACCTGCCAAAACATTCAACAAAGCTCACAAGCCTCTTTACTCCCAAACTAGATCCAAGTTCAACTAATGAACTCCCATCATCCCAGTATGGAAAACCTCTAAATTGTTTAAGTCCATTTGTCAAAAACCACATAATTGTCTCTGCATAAAACCGACCCATGATGATAATAAATCTTTGAAGAGTTTTGGCAATTCATTTTTTCTTCTTATTGCTGATACTCCAAAAGGAAGTGTGGGTAAATCAGACACAATTTCTTTTTAACAACTTAATTTGACACGTTAAAACACAAACTTCCTCGCGTTACTGAAGGGCTTGAAAGTTCTTGAAGTACTACTAAAAATGTTGTTAAATTTACCAACATGAAGAAAATTTGTTAGTATTTTTCCAAAATAACCAAAACTAAACACATAACTTCTCCAGGTCCAAAGCAGTCTATTGTTGATTTAACATAAACTTTATGTCCTTCCTGACACATCTGCATTTATCCGGGCTTGGGACCAGTAGAAGGAAGACACTGGTTTGTTACCCCATTAGGCTGCAGTCCCATTAACCTTATCTCCTTCTTTCCCTTCAGGAGTGTCCACAGCAAGTCCTCTGTCTCCATCTGTCCTCTGCATCTTCTTCTCTCACACCAACCAACCTCATGTCCTCCTTCACTACATCCATATGTCTCCTCTTTGGTCCTCCTCTAGACCTCCTCTAGTCCCCACCTCAGCATCATTTTCCCAATAAACCTACTGTCCCTCCTCTGGACATGTCCAAACCATCTCAGTCTCTCTGACTTTATCTCTAAAACATCTAACGTGTCGTCCCTCTGATGGACTCTAACATACTTCTCTGCTACTTCTGACTTCCTCATACAGGACCTCGGTTCCTCTCTTGGTACCCTGTCTGATGCTTTTTCTAGATCTATGAAGCTCCTCTGGTTTTCTCTGCATCTCCATCAACATCCTCAAATTAAATAGATGATAAAGATGGGACCTTCCCTAAACGGGTACAACTCCAATATTTGTGCACCGTGCTGGTTTGCAAAAGCTGTCTTCTAACAATACAAATCTTTCTGCTAAACGCACAAGATCAGATCAAGCGTTGCGACAGCCTCCTCCGGACCGGTGAGGTTTAGTGTCAGCATGTCTTACAGCATTCATTAAATAAATTTATTATTTCTATAAAATAATTATAACAACATCATCTGTGTTGCTAAAAGGTTGCTTGGCCAAATCTTACTGTTTCTTTAGCAACTTCAAGCTACCGCCCAGCGCCACGCCTGGCTCTCTGTAAAACAAATACAGGTGTGTAAATCACAATACAGGGTTATTTCTGGTTTGATCTTGATTTGATGAATTTATACCAATTTAGTCCTCTGTTGTCCCACAGTATACTCCTCCTGAAATGCAACGTTCTTTGTCTATTATTAAACCTATGCACATTGCAATTATTTAATAATGTGTACATTTTTTCCGGAATAGCGGTACAACTGGTGGCAGCTTGTTGGAGTAGCTCTGTGACTTTGCTACCACTTGCTAGCATTTTTTTGTTCTCTTTGAGTATTTCTTGTTAGTTTTTTCTTCTGGAAATATTTTCTAAATACTTTTCTTCTGATTTGGATGCTGTGCTGATTGTGTTTTTTGCTTGATTTGTCACTTTTTTGCCACTTGTTTACAAGTAAGAGCAGCTAACTGACATTTCTAAGGCTGAAATAATCCTCAAATTGAAACTCTGGATCCCTGATGAGCTCAAAAGAAGAAGACGTGGATGCAGAGCAGGAGCAAAGTGTAGAGAGAGGTAGAGGAAGTTTAAACCTTCACTTCCATCAGTCATATTGACAAATATGCAACAAGTCCTCCAACTCATACGCCCATAGTTGACGTTTGTCCATGCACTCGAATACGACCCCATGGAGCGTTTTCTATGGTTTTACCACCCTCAGCACCCCCTTTCGGTAAAATGGGAACAGATACTTTTACAGAACAACAGAAAACTTGCTTTCCGCCCTTAATGAGCTAACAAAGGGTTAGGGTTAGGGTTAGGTCGAGCTGGGTTGCGGCTTGATTCTTTTCTTCCGGCCCATTGTTCCACCGGCGTCCCTAGCAACACCCTAGTAACCACTCAAACCTGAGAAAATGTACGTTGAAACGAAAAAACTATGTACCGTTTCCATAAACCAAACAAATATTATGAAAATAAAGTTTATATTTCTCGCTAGAAATGTTATCAAAACAAGTCTAAAGCCACTGTCTATTTTGAAATAGAACAATTTCTGCCAAAAATTGAGGGGAAGGCCGCCATGTTTCTCTCATTTTGCCAGCAAGAAACTGCAGTCAGCATAACCACCGCCAGAGGTCGCTTTAAATGCGTCACCCTTGGTCGTAATTTGATGACTGGACATACGACCACTGTGTAAGTTTTGCTTTGGAGGACAGTCTGCAAATATGAGATCTCTTGCTAACAAAATGGATGAACTTTAAACTCTGCTGAAGACCCAGCCAGAGTATCAGGAATGCAGCATCATGTGTTTTACTGAGACATGGCTAAAGGAACATATCCTGGACTCCAGTGTGTCTCTGTCTGTCTTTCAAACAATACGGACAGACAGAGATTTGAAGAGGAGCAGCAAAAGAAGAGGAGTTTGTCAGCTGATCACATCTGCAGTCATCTGTTGGTGTCAGGATCTCTGCTGCTGGTGGGTGGTGTATGGTTTTCTCCGTGTGACTAATTGTTTTGCAGGGCGTGGCAGCAGGTCATCATTGGACGCAGGTGTGGATCATTACCCAGCTCAGGAGAGCTGGGTACTTAAACAGAGGAGGAACCACAGACAGACGCCAGTTTGTTCCACTAACTTCCCGTGGTAACAGAGTGGCCAGTATATTGAATGTCAGAGCGATTATTAGCGGTGTCTAACCTGCCTTCTCTTTCCTTGTGTTCAGCCCCCTGTCCTGGAGCGTTCCTCCAGCCTGCAGTACCTCAGCGTGGTCATCTACCCGCCTCTAGTGAGGACTGGCCCTCCACGGGTTCTAAAGCTCTGTTGCGAGATCACGCGACTAGCTCTCTCCCTCTGGCTCCCTGTCTGTCTCTGGCCTCTTCTGGATCCACGCCTTCCCGGTCAGCGCGCTGCTGTCACCCCTGCTGCAGTCACGTCTGCACGAACAGCACCCGGACCTGGATCTCCTATCTCATTACTGACAGTCTGGATCACCACCCCCGCGGCAGCATCTCTGGATCCCTCCTCACAACCGGACGACTATCACGTCACCGTGAGTTTAACGAGCACGATCCCCGCACACCGCAGCTGGTATCACAGCCTGTCATTAATCTCTCTCTCTCTCTCACAACCCAGGACCGTTCCTGTCCCGCACCAGTTCCCGTCCTGAGTTTTGCTACAACCTGTACAGTTTGCTATTGTTTGTATTTGGAGCACTGTACATAATTAAACACTGTTACTGACGACTGTTTTCTCGCTGTGTGTGTTTGGAGTTGGGTCACACTTGGAGCTCGAAAACAAACCCCCCTGGTAGTATACCATGACAGTTGGGGGCGGAGCATCAGAGCAGGTGACATGAAAAGGCTGAACAGATGGATAAGGAGGACTGATTCTGTCCTGGAGACTGAACTGGAGTCTCTTGAGTTGATTGTCCAAAGGAGGATGAAGAACATGATGGAAAACCCTCATCATCCTCTTCAGAACACAGTAACTCAACAACAGAGTGTCTTCAGTCAGAAGATTCTTCATAATCCGCTGCAGCACAGACCGCTACAGGAGATTCTTCCTGTCTACAGCTAGAACCCTCTACAGGAGATCCTTCCCATCCACAGCTAGAACCCTCTACAGGAGATCCTTCCTGTCTACAGCTAGAACCCTCTACAGGAGATCCTTCCCGTCTACAGCTAGAACCCTCTACAGGAGATCCTTCCTGTCCACAGCTAGAACCCTCTACAGGAGATCCTTCCTGTCCACACCAAAAACCCTCTACAGGAGATCCTTCCTGTCTACAGCTAGAACCCTCTACAGGAGATCCTTCCCGTCCACAGCTAGAACCCTCTACAGGAGATCCTTCCCGTCCACAGCTAGAACCCTCTACAGGAGATCCTTCCTGTCCACAGCAAGAACAATCTACAGGAGATCCTTCCTGTCTACACCTAGAACCCTCTACAGGAGATCCTTCCCGTCCACAACTAGAACCCTCTACAGGAGATCCTTCCCGTCCACAGCTAGAACCCTCTACAGGAGGTCCTTCCCGTCTACAGCTAGAACCCTCTACAGGAGATCCTTCCTGTTACAGCTAGAACCCTCTACAGGAGATCCTTCCCGTCCACACCTAGAACCCTCTACAGGAGATCCTTCCCGTCCACAGCTAGAACCCTCTACAGGAGATCCTTCCTGTCTACAGCTAGAACCCTCTACAGGAGATCCTTCCTGTCTACAGCTAGAACCCACTACAGGAGATCCTTCCTGTCTACACCTAGAACCCTCTACAGGAGATCCTTCCCGTCCACAGCTAGAACCCTCTACAGGAGATCCTTCCCGTCCACAGCTAGAACCCTCTACAGGAGATCCTTCCCGTCTACAGCTAGAACCCTCTACAGGAGATCCTTCCTGTCTACAGCTAGAACCCTCTACAGGAGATCCTTCCTGTCTACAGCTAGAACCCTCTACATGAGATCCTTCCCGTCCACAGCTAGAACCCTCTACGGGAGATCCTTCCCGTCCACAGCTAGAACGCTCTACGGGAGATCCTTCCTGTCTACAGCTAGAACCCTCTATGGGAGATCCTTCCCGTCCACAACTAGAACCCTCTACAGGAGATCCTTCCCGTCCACAGCTAGAACCCTCTACAGGAGATCCTTCCTGTCTACAGCTAGAACCCTCTACAGGAGATCCTTCCTGTCTACAGCTAGAACCCTCTACAGGAGATCCTTCCTGTCTACAACTAGAATCCTCTACAGGAGATCGTTCCTGTCTACAGCTAGAACCCACTAC
Source organism: Pachypanchax playfairii (assembly GCA_006937955.1). Classification (NCBI taxonomy): domain Eukaryota; kingdom Metazoa; phylum Chordata; class Actinopteri; order Cyprinodontiformes; family Aplocheilidae; genus Pachypanchax; species Pachypanchax playfairii. Next base: position 247,386 of record SSNP01000172.1, on the reverse strand, counting down.
AGGAGATCCTTCCTGTCTACAGCTAGAACCCACTACAGGAGATCCTTCCTGTCTACACCTAGAACCCTCTACAGGAGATCCTTCCCGTCCACACCTAGAACCCTCTACAGGAGATCCTTCCCGTCCACAGCTAGAACCCTCTACAGGAGATCCTTCCCGTCTACAGCTAGAACCATCTACAGCAGATCCTTCCTGTCTACAGCTAGAATCCTCTACAGGAGATCCTTCCTGTCTACAGCTAGAACCCACTACAGGAGATCCTTCCTGTCTACAACTAGAACCCTCTACAGGAGATCCTTCCCGTCCAGAGCTAGAACCCTCTACAGGAGATCCTTCCCGTCCACAGCTAGAACCCTCTACAGGAGATCCTTCCCGTCGACAACTAGAACCCTCTACAGGAGATCCTTCCTGTCTACAGCTAGAACCCACTACAGGAGATCCTTCCTGTCTACAGCTAGAACCCACTACAGGAGATCCTTCCTGTCTACACCTAGAACCCTCTACAGGAGATCCTTCCCGTCCACACCTAGAACCCTCTACAGGAGATCCTTCCCGTCCACAGCTAGAACCCTCTACAGGAGATCCTTCCCGTCCACAACAAGAACCCTCTACAGGAGATCCTTCCTGTCCACAGCTAGAACCCTCTACAGGAGATCCTTCCCGTCCACAGCTAGAACCCTCTACGGGAGATCCTTCCCGTCCACAGCTAGAACGCTCTACGGGAGATCCTTCCTGTCTACAGCTAGAACCCTCTACCGGAGATCCTTCCCGTCCACAACTAGAACCCTCTACAGGAGATCCTTCCTGTCCACAGCTAGAACCCTCTACAGGAGATCCTTCCTGTCTACAGCTAGAACCCTCTACAGGAGATCCTTCCTGTCTACAGCTAGAACCCACTACAGGAGATCCTTCCTGTCTACACCTAGAACCCTCTACAGGAGATCCTTCCCGTCCACAGCTAGAACCCTCTACAGGAGATCCTTCCTGTCCACAGCAAGAACCCTCTACAGGAGATCCTTCCTGTCCACAGCTAGAACCCTCTACAGGAGATCCTTCCTGTCCACAGCTAGAACCCTCTACAGGAGATCCTTCCTGTC
>SSNP01000172.1:221958-234701 GCA_006937955.1 Pachypanchax playfairii | reverse complement strand
GGGGGGGGGGGGGGGGGGGGGGGGTAAATAATTATTACCTTTAAGTGGTAGCTTAACTAATGATTTCAGAAGTGTAACTATTCTGTAGTTAAAGAGTTATTACTGTGAGTGAGTGATGATTTCCAAGCAATATTATTATTACATTCAAGATCCTTTTATGGAAGTAAACAAAGGAAAATACTGCTGTTAACATTCCAACTGAGTTCAAATGTTTTTGCAGTGAATCCAGCTCATCATCTGCACTGACATGAAGTCCTCTTCTGGTTTTGAATGTCCATCTTACTCTTTACTCAGGAGCACCACAACACAGATCATGTTTCTCTCATTGGAGGGAAGGGAGACGGCCCTTTTAACATTGGTAATGCATAATTACAGTGTTGGAGGAAAATGGAGCAGCAGCTTATGTGGTTGTGATGCTTTGGGTCTTTCAGAAGTCAGTAAAAACAAGAAAATGAAAAAAAAAAGAAATGCATATGAGAAAAACAGTCAAGTATATTTGAATTTGTGTGACTGGGAGTTCACTGCAACAAAGATCAGCTGAGTTTACAAATACCTTCAATAAGTCTGCAGAAAAACTCAAAACAAGGGCAGGAATTAGTCATCTGCAAGTGTTCATCTGCAAGCCTTTTAACAGCTGGGGCGACTGCGCTGCTTTCCGGGCAGCATGCAAGATTTCCAAAACCCGTGTGTGTCTGGAGGAGTCATTTCAGCGCCGGGGGAACACACAAATTGAGGCAAATAAAGTTAAATATGATCCAGATTGACAGGTTAAAAATGCAATTACAGGGACGCAGTTAAATGCATTAGGCTGTATTTAATCTGAAAGAGGACAAATCACAGACAGTCTGATTTTTAACTTTTAACTATAAAGTTCACATCTTAATGATGCTGCAGAAGATCACAACTTTTTAGTTATTATGAAGGTAATAAACTGTCATTTATTGACTCTTAATTTAAACCTGAATTCATTTATTTGTGTTTCATTTCAAATGTCTTTCTTTTGACATGTAAACAAGGTGGAGCTGCAGTGGAGGAACTACCACATGACCAGCTGTGGAGCACCACAGCTGTTGAAATGACAGGATGAAATTAAATGTGAGGTGGTCTCAAAGCAACACTGCAAACTAAAATTATCTTTCAAAATCCTGCAAACTGTAAAGAAGAGTGCATGAAAATACATTTCTTGGAATAATAATTAATAATACGTTGTTTATATAAATTATGTAAAAACAAAAATATCGAAAACACTTGGTAATCTGCATAAAACTAAAGAATCTCTGAGGAAGAAGTCATTATACACACTTTACTGTTCTCTGTTGCTTCATATGAATTATTGTGTGGAGATTTAGGGAAACTTATAAAATCACAATGTTGACTATTTTTAAAATACAAAAAAAGAGCAATAAGAATTATAAATCATGCAAATTTTAGTGAGTCATCTAACAATTTATATAATTATGTAAATGCTCTTGATTCGATGATATAGTAGAATTCAAAATAGTACAGATAATGTACAAAGCAAAAAATAACTTACTATGTGAAAATATTCAGAAGCTGTTTGAAATGAGAGAAATCTGATATGATTTAAGAACAGATTTCCTAAACAAATCCAAGACAAGAACAAACATGAGGTAAAGGTGTGTCTCTGTTACAGGTGTAAGTGTTAAGGTTCGTGTTTCTTGTAGGACCCAAATGCAGGAGAGAACCAGACAGGATGGAAAAAACAAAGAAAGAAGCTGAAGAGGCAACAAACAACTTCCAGAATGGAGGAACCAGAGGGAAAAGACAGAAGACGTCCCAAGACGTCCAGGGTAACATCAATAAACATCCAAGATGAACCAACAAACAATTTCTTCTTCTTCTTTGACCGCTTAACGGCAGGTGCAGGATAATTTAGCGCATTACCGCCACCCTCCAGATAGACATGAACAACATCATGACTTACAATCTTAGAAATTATGCAGCTTGCAAGCTACAAGGAAAAAAAACTAAAAAAAACAGCGTTTCTCCTACTAATAAATAATCAATCAGCTGACCCAAGAAGACTGATGGCTATGATGGGAGTACATAGTCCTACGTGTATCAGATATCTTATAGCTTAGAACACCTTAAAAAAGACTTCACATGCTATCTTTGAACTAGACTTACGGAGGGAACTTCCATTTCATTCAAACAAGTTTCAGATTTCAAGAGCTTTTAAAAATCGGGGTACATAATTAGAAAAGTATACGATGGAGAATCCTCGTCTAACAATGTGACAACTGATGTAAACACCACCATCAACGTAATTTAATACCACATGAATCCAGTAATTAGTCTGTTGTTTTACTGTAAGAGTCAAATAATCCAAAGTTTCATGTTTATGTTGGATTTGAGTTTACTGACGTGTCATCTCTCCCTCTGTTCACTGTTACTGCAGTAAATACATCAAGTGTGTATTAATAGTAGAAATGATGTACAGCACGCTGAAGTACTTTTTAAAGGAATATGTTGGTTATATCGCTCCAAATTTAATCTGTACAGAGTAAAATAACAAGAATGAAGGAAGAGGGAGCGTGGTTAGAAAATTATGGGATGTCATTAAGCAGCTTATTGGAGTCTAACACTCTGAAAGTTACCTGTGTGTTTGTTCCTAGAACTCAAAGTAGGTTCTGGTTCTATATCAGGTGGGTTTAATGTCTCAAAACTCCAACAGTACTTTTATAAACGTGATAAACCACGACTACACCTGGATAAAGTACTACAAGGACTTTAAGACAGAACCATCTTGATTATATAAAACTGTAAGTGTCAATAAAACTTTAAGACTTTTTAATTGTGTCAGTGCAATTTACAGAGATACAGATTTACACACTGACAATGTGATAAATTACAAGTAAACCAATTGAAAGGCAGAAAGAAACTAAAGTTCTTTAAAAAATGGCTGATATTTAGCCTTCTGAGGCTGCCTCCATTTGAAAAGTGCTCTCTTGACCCAGAGGTTGACAAGGTGACATTCTGGCCCAGGTTAGCACAAGGACTCTTTAATGCAGGAAGGAAGTGCTGATGAGAAAAGGACAGGTGTCTTTATCACCAGCATACAGCTGTATCCATAAATCAAGAGCAACTAAGACCCCCAACAACCACAAGAGAGGTAGATGAACTGTTTTTAGTGCAGCGCCAAAGAGGAAATGTTTCTAAAGCAGGGTGGGTGACGTCTCACGGCATATTATGTAAAACCCCAATACCAGCGCTTTAACAGACTCACAGAACAAAAAGAAACCTGATCAGACTGTGGACAGGGACATTAGACTGAACCAGAAAGAAGTGTCTTTATGTCGATCAACACAAGCTGTCCAACCAGTGACAGTCAGGAAATATGGAAACATTTAAAGAAAGAAAATAGCAAAGAAATAAAGGAAAAATACAAAACAAGAAATAACTAAGCTGTTATAAAATGTCACAGACATTTTTGAAAGCGCTAGCTATTTTTAGCATTAAATATCAATGAGCAAACAGAACATTGTTGTTTATATATACAACTAGAAAAACACTCAGAGAGCGCAGACCTCCACCAAGTGGACATATTGTAGAGAGTACTATGTCTCTATCCTTAAAAACATTCCTGGATCCAGACGGTGATCTGGATCACCCCCAAAATCTAACAGATTCTTCATTTGGTCATTTCTGATCTTTCCTGAAAATGTCATCAAAATCCATCTATAAGAGTTATCCTGCTCATTTTTAAAATCTGACTGTTTTAAATCAGATTCTGACTCTACAGTTTGAGTCATTCAATTTATTGAAGTTATTTAATGTAATATAGGAGGACCAGAGACGTCCAGAGTGTCTCATATGAAGCTGGACATGTTTTTATTCACTTAGACAAGTTTCATAACTGTAACTTAAAGTTTTAAAAGTTATTTTGTGCTGATTTAAGATGGATCATGTGAAGAAGAAGTTACATGTGAACTTGCAGAAACATCAGCATCTTTTCTGGACTAAAGCTCATTTAAAATGATCTGAGTTGAAATGGAGAACTGTTCTAGAACCAGATGAGAAATGTCCTGCAGATTGAAGACATGAAGAACCATCCAGCTGATTATCATCGTCAATAAACCCTCTGAGTGAATCTATAAAAATGTATCAAATAAACCACAATGAGACAAAGAAAACTGTCATTTCAACTTGATTAAGGAAATAATCTTTTGGATGCCAAACCTCGGTAAACAGTTTAAAATGCTCACATGCACTATATTACTGCATAAATCAAGAAAGCTGAGGACAGCAAATATTTAATCCTTTGTGGCAGCGTACGTAAACAACAGAAATACAATGTTCATATTATATTAAATCTACCAGGATTGTGTGGTTTCACATGTTTGATTTGCCGACACTGCTGCTTTTTGGAAACATTTTGCTGGAGCAAATATTGAATTTGGGTTAGTTTGTTAATGCATGAAAGGAAACAGAGAACACATCTTCTAATTAACAGTGAAGTGATGATGAGACTGTTTGTTCCACAAAGGAATAAAATAATACAGAAATACATTTACACTTGCTACGTTTACATGCGCCAAATTTCCCCAATCTGATTAAAATCTTGGTCGATCTGAATTCCCAAATCCCTGTTTACATGGACACTAACTGAAATGATCTGATCATGCCATGAGTACACATGCACCAAGCACTCGATCAGGTTAAATAAGTTGAGCATGCGCACAGCGAGTTGTCTTTCAGGGGAAGAAAAAAAAGTAAACAAACTCCGCCTTTCTGCACGTCTTTCCCGTCCCATCGTGTGCTCGATCTGACTCACGTTATCCCCAATATGGACCTTCTGCAGGTGATTACCGTTATGTTTGGGTTTTTACTGGTCGCATTAACCAAGCTAGAGGCTGAATACATATTACTACTGCTCCTCCACCACAGGAGAGGAGAGCAGGATGACAGGATGACTGCACCAGCAGACCACTTCTGTTTATCTCCCGCTATGTTTTCTACTTGGGTCTGCGAAAGCAGAAAGACGTCACGCTGAAGTTGTACGCATGCGCAGTGGGCTCTTTTCACCCTTTCATTCTGAATGGGTGTATACATGCACGTCTATCCGAATGAAGATCGGACAAAACCACCCCTCTCGATCGGAAGTAAATTTCATTCTGATCAGGCTGCATCGGATCAAAACATTCTGATTGACATGTTTACGTGACGTATTTTTGTTCCGATTGGTCGTTTATTCCGATTAAATGTGCCCATGTAAACGTAGCTACTGTGAGCGTCTCTCTCAGGTCTGTTTCAAGCCTAATTGAGCTTAAGTAGTTTCTTGTTGGGGTTGATGCACTTGGCCAAAGAAAGTTAATCTTCCCTGCTGCCTAGTTCCTCTGTGACGGACCTGGTTCCCTTTGACCCGGTCAGATATTTCTGGGTTTTCAATCTCTTTTTCCAGAGTTGTTTAGTTCTGCCTCACATCCCTCGTACATTATTATTAATAACAACTCCAAAAGTCTTAAATGTCTGAGCTTTTTCTCACCTGATGTCTTTAAAATCATCAGATTTTCACGTGTCTAGAGTCAGAAGTGACTGCAGTGCAGAAACCTCTGGATGTTTGTAGTTCTTAGATTGAAAGGTGTTTAATCTAATCAAGATCCAGATGTTTAACAGCATCTGTTTAGCTTCTAACTGCTACATTTCTTGTTAGACAAGGTATTTCCAGCATTCTAACACTCAACCAAGCTGTGGTCGCGTGTCTCAGACATCTAAATGACAGTAATTTAGTTTATTTTTCCACTGTTTGATAGAAGCTGGAACCAGACAATGAAGTCAATTGTCATTAAATCATTTGCACTGTAGATTTGGGTTTTTCAGACAGCAAGAAAATAAAGTGTGATAAAAGTTTTATTCCATCAAACTGAAATATGTTGATATTTTCATATTCCTGCTTCTATTTTTGACTTTAAACCAGTAAAACCAGGACTGTGATGATAAATAAGGGAAATACATTCAAAGATAAAATCTGGATAAGAAGTGGAGAACACCAGAACTTTGATTTGCATGTGTCGCTGTGCACAATGCTAAACACAGTGCTAGCTTAATTAAGCAACCCAAGTAGTTTTACAGGCTGCCTCCCTGTTCTCTGCTGCTGGGAACATGAAATCTTGGCTTGATCTACAAACATCTGTATTTGTATGAGTGCAGTTCTGTATGACACAGCAATAAATTCTCTTTTTTTCATTGAAACATACTTACCGTGGTCAGAGCACTTTGCCAACCCATGGTGCTGTGCATTTTGATTTACGAGCATGACTTCTTTTCCAGATGGACTCTTGTCTGCTGTGCAGTCTTACCTGCTGAAACCCTGAAACAGGCACCAATCTGTCCTTCAGAACGTCTGAGTTCTGCCCTCACAGAGCAGCAACTATTGTTGAAGGTTGGTAGATTACTGGGATCTGTTACTTCTGTGGAGACTGCAGGAGGTCTTGGATCAACTCTTAATAAAAAACAGATGTTTGAATGTGTAGAAGCACATGACCATTGAAGACAGGTAGGTCTTAAATCACACGGGCTGCAATACATAACTTTATTATAGTTAGAAAAATCATTATAGAGTAACTGTTTTAAGTCTCTTTGTAATTAAAATGAGTTTAATGCTTTATTTATAATAATAGAATTCACAGATATCACATGCAACTATTTCATTTAACACATGCATAAAAATGCAATTTCAATAGTTATCGCAATTAATCTAAAAAAAATAAATAAATACTTTATGACTGTCAGGGAGATTGTTCCTCGACACCAAAATAAAGTTAAACCCTCAGACAAGAGAAGAACCACAGACTAAAAATATATCCAGTTTAAAGGTTTTTACATGCAGTAAGGAGTGAATGATGGTACAGCATTATCCAACAGTCACTAAATAAGACATTATTAATTCAGCATTATTTAGATATATACATGTTAGAGTAAATAATAATAAATGTTTAACAAACAATGTTTTTCAAACAACTTGAAATTGTTGAAACATAAACTTCTATCTACAATGAAGATGATAGGTGAGATTTGTCATGGAATTTTTATTTTATTTTATTTTATTTTATTTTATTTTATTTTATTTTATTTTATTTTATTTTATTTTATTTTATTTTGGATATTTCTCTGAAAATGAAATAATATTAATTCTCTTTGCACCGTGGACAGATAAATGATGAAAACTGATCACATAATCAGCAGAACTGACTTTTGAATGATAGAAGAATAAAAGTATCCACCACTGAGCTACGACTCCGACAGAGTGCTGACTAGAAAGAGATTCAGCTCAAACAATCACAACAAGCCCTGACAGCGTTCCATCGAGGGTTATTCATCACTAACGACTGTGAAATGGAACGTACCCTGTTTAGGAAACATGTTGTCAGCAGCTCAGATGCTCCATAACAGCTACAAATCAGGCTCTTAATCAAAAATCTTGTTCAAAAGTCAGGAAGCGCTCATCCTTCATTCATCTTACAAGTCGGGCAAGTAGTTTGTTATTCAAGCGCTGTGAGATCTGGAGTCTAGAATTAGTACTTTGTAGGAAGTTGTTGATTAAAGCAGAACATTTCATCTGTATTGACATCAGCACAGTGGAAACATTACAATCCCTCTGCTCTCAAACGGGGCTCATAATGGCATCACATTGTGAGCTAGATTCCAGTTCATGTGACTGGGGAGGATTATCACAGCACTAGTTTGTCATAAACATCTTAGAAAAATAGATCCAGAGTAGCTCTGAGTGTGTCAGACAAGGTCAACACTACCCGTCAAATAAACCTTATAATAATAATAATAATAACATGTACACAGCTGTTCTGTTCATAACAAGGTTAATATTTACAGATATTAAACATTATACAGTTAGGTTGAAAGATACTCTGATTGTTGAGCATTTTATCTGTTTTCAAGGAGCTAATTACGTCAAATATGGTCACTAAAATGAAAAGAATAAATTACTTGATTAATTCCACTTGATTTGTAAATGTTATAAACAAACATCCTTGACTTTCAGCCCAGGTCTGATTCTTCTGCAGATCAACAGCCTACATGTCAGGAGTTTACACACATCCATCATGGGAGTTTGCTTTTCTAAACTTTGTTTTTCTGTGAATGTCTGGAGGGTGAGGGAAGCTGGGATCGAACCAGCAACCCTCCAGTAGGAAGTCAGACATTTCCTCCTTCTCTTTCCTTCAGGTCATTGTCAGTCCAGGTTTTGGGAAGCTTGATGTTATCCAGCTTTTGTAATGTTTGTTTGTGAGCAGACCTCGAATGAACCACAACAACAACTGAACAAAAGAGTAACAAAGTTTATTATAAAAATGTTCAAAACATCAGGAACTCCAAAGAATCAGCGACGAACATCTGGGACAAGGAGAGGACGAGTTGTTCTCACAATGAGTATGAATGTGGAGAGCTGACTGGGTTACGTTCCTCCTGCAGGAGGATGGTGCAGCGAGAAGGAGGATCAACCGCCACGGGACAACAGAAGAAGTCAGATTCACAGGTAGGTTTGTACGTTTCCACAGGAACCAGGAGGAGAGGTGAGTATAAGGAGCAGTGGTTAGAGTACAGAGTAAACAGCTGTATAATAATCCAACTCCTCTCATGTCCAAAATCACACCCATCCAGGATAAAGAGGGCACAAAAAACAGATGCATGTTTATGTAAATATATTGCAAATATACAATATAATACATATCAAATATGCTAAACATTAACTGAAAACACGTTTTATTCAAAACACAGATAAACAGCAATAATGTTTGATATTTTTAGTCTTTATGCCGTTTATCTGTAGAAAAATATCAGTTTGACACATCTGGTTGTGTTTCCTGCCAATTTTCTTTTTTTTTTTTCTGCAGCGCTATTTGGGAGTTTCCCTTTAAGAGTGCCACATTTTGGGAGGAGAGTATGTAAATAAATTATGGAGTTATTTCCAAAGCCTTGCACCATATAATTTGTTTCAGATTATAACATTATTTACCACCAATAAAAAAAAAAAAAACACGTGTTCCCCGTCTGGCATGTGATAATTACTAAATGAAGGTTTTGAACAACATTAACTGGATAAAATGTGAAAAACTGAGTTCTTGTTTCATGTAAATAGATTTATTATTACAAACCAGTAAAAACAAAAAGGATGAGATCAGTTATCCTAAACTTTTCTCTATGGTTAGTGAATAAATACTTAAATATAATTGTATCATCTTAGAGGTGAAGATGTTCATTCCAACTAAAGACCTGCTGCAGGACTTTTATTCACTGACTTTTATTCCTGGTGAAACTCATCGTGTTTATTTTATTTCCTTTTAACTTGATAATTGTTTTATTATAGATGAAGGTAAAAAAAATTGTTTAATGTTTGAAATAAAATAAAATAAATTCCTCTTTATTTACTTTATATCAGCTGATGTTTTAAATGAATGAATTCTTTTTGATTTGACCTGATTTATGGTATTTAAAAGAGATGTTGGAATAAAAGAGAGTGAAGAAGAAACGACCTCTCACTCTGACTTACTCCCAGGTACTGAAAACTTTTTAAAAACCTGCAGCCTTCAGGCATCCAAACAAGATCTCAGTCAAAGTTCATGCAACTCTGGACAGGAAGTGATGCTTAGACTCCATAAGATTATCTGAACAGTTCCATGATGAAGGTTAAAGGTCATTCAGCAAAGTAAAAGTCAGACGTAGGCTGTGTCCAAATTCAGGGTCTGCATACTTCGAAGGACCCACGTCGACCGGGTAGACCGGATGTTAACAGCTGTGAATTGGGACAGGTCTAGCCTTCAGTCTAGCAACCGTGACGACTCTGGCCTGAACAGAAGTTAGAACTGCTTAAAAAATGTTTGAAGAAACGGTCTTTAGTTGGTTAATCCTGTAATAAATATGTGTACTGTTATTTTATTTTTCTTCTGTAAGAGAAAAATAAGGCTCTTCTTCTTTCTGTATTTTTATTATTTCATGTTTACCTTGAATATTTGTTCATAGATCAGAATCTAATGTAGCAGGTTTATATATGTTTAACAAAAAGTTGTAAATATTGGTGTTAAAGTGAATTTGTGACAATTACTTTTTGATTTTACACATTTAGTTTTGATAATGTACAACTTTTCTTCTTTTTGTCCTGAATGGGGGTCCATACTACAGCAGCTGAACACTTTACACCAGTAAAGAGGTGATCCATCTCAGCCAAGCTTTATAAAAACTGCTGTCTTTTCTTTTGTCCCTTAAAGATATAAAAATGAATGGAGCGGCTTACAGGACCTGCAACACGAGCTGAAACCGCAATACAAACACTTTTACTGCAACATTTCAGACTAAAATAACTTTCAGATATTTTATATAAATGACCAAATCCCTAAATCTAACAGTATAGGTACAATCATCTCTGGGTGCAGCTCTCGCTTCACTGTCCACCATTGCTCATAATAAAAATCTCCGGTTTGACCCGTAATGCATGTTGGGATATGTCGGCCAGTGAAGGATACACCGGACCTATCCTTCAAATCAGGAAAAACAGGCTGGATTCATCGGCCTTATTTAAAGGAGTCTTCTAATTGGGGCCGTCCTAGTCGCGGCGCTGTGACGTAACCGGCTGATGAATCCAGCCTTCGAAGTATGCAGACTCTGAATTTGGACACAGACAGACACTCAGGCTGAGTGTGTGGATGTTATGATCAGAAACACACTGTAAATATTTAAAACACACAGTATAAAGTCAGACTATGATAGAAATATGTGTTCTATTATATTTTTAATCTTGTCACATATAAAATCACAGCGTTCCTCTTTGCTTTAAGGCCAAAGCTGAGAGGAGGAAGGTGAGGGACATCTTTAGAGACTGCTGCAGGGATTCTGCAGGTCATCTTGCCTTTGGCAGAACAGCTTCACAACAAGAGTCTGATTACATTGGTGAGATGTCTGACATGCCATGATGTCCATTCGTTTGGGTGTCACTGCATCCCCCCTTCATGGTGCAGGAGCAGAAAAACATCCAAAGCAATCGATGCAGCTGTAAGGGTCTAAAACTCAGAGGCTGTCAGGTTCAGTTACCAGGTAGGGGGGGTTGAACTGAACTCCAAAGCGACCCAACTCCAAGACACACACACGAGAACCAGGGATCAGTGAAAGTGAGTTTATTATATATCGTACACAAGACAATGGAACAGTGTTAATGGAAATGTGCACGATGAAAAACACAGGACTGGAACGGCAGTGGGGTGGAGACTCGATCCTGGAGGAGAGGCTTGTTAGCTACATACACAAACAGCCCGCTGCAGCGGGGGTGGTGCTCCAGGAATCGAGGCAGAGCGGAGAGGTCCGGGGCGCGATGCTGTCGGTGCCTGCGTGGGTCCAGCAGGGGAGGCAGCAGCGCGCTCGCCGGAGAGGTGTGGATCCAGAGGCGACCAGGGACAGACAGGAGCCAGAGGGAAAGAGCCAGTCGCGTGTTCCCGCAACTGAGCTCTAGTTCATCCGTGTGCAAGCCAGTGCTCACGACAGGCGGGTTACTCACCACGCAGAGGCACTGGCACTGGAGGATGCTCCAGGACACGGGTCCGAGAACGGGGGAAGAGCGCAGGTCGGAGAGCTCACGACCGCAACCCCGTTTGAATTGAGTCCTCTTTCCGGCTCCAGGGGCTGTCTGCACAGTCGTTACTGTGGCAGGATTGACAGCAGCGCGGTGACCGGTGAGGCACTCAGAGCTGGAGGAGCGCTCCAGCATATATAGCTGAGAGAGGAAGGAAGAGAAGGCAGGTTAGCAGCACTAACAAAACAACTGTCATAACTTATCCCTGGCCACTCTGTACCACGTTCAGGTAGTGGAAGAGTACGAACTGGCGCCTGTCTGTGGTTCTTCCTCTGTTTAAATACCCAGCTCTCCTGAGCTGGGTAACGATCCACACCTGCAACCACTGATGACTGCCACGCCCTGGAACTGACAATTAGTGTCACAAGCACCACACTCACCAGCTGCAGAGATCCCCATAGTCACCAGTGAAACACACAACTTACAGTGAAAAAAACCATCACCAACATCAATCCCCAAACACAAAACTCCAGACCCTGACAGGACCCCCCCCCTTAAGGGGCGGCACCCGACGTCCCAAACACAAAACCCCAGTACGGGTGGGAGGTGGGAGGTAAGGCAGGGGGGACAAACCTAAGGTCAGGGTCAAACAAACAAAAAACCAGGCTAAACATAAACACAGTCAAAAAACCTGGAAACCAAAAGCGCCCTAGGCGCAGAGAGTCAGGAGGCGGCCTAGGCCCTGAAGAGTGGCTCCTCGACTCCAGTCTAGCGGCCGGCCTGAAGACCGCTCTAAGAGGCGTCCAGAGTCTGGTGGACGGCCTGGAGGCCGCTCTGAGAGGCGCCCAGAGTCCGGAGGGCGGCCAGGATGCCGCTCTGAAAGGCGCCGACAGTCTGGGGGACGGCCTGGAGGCCGAGAGGAGAGGTGCCCAGACTCTGGAGGACGACCTGGGTGCCGCGAAGCCTTGAGGCGCAGCGCGCCTATGGTGCGGCTTGGGCGCCGCTGATCCTTGAGGCGCAGCGCGCCTGAGGTGCGGCTTGGGCGCCGCTGAGCGTTGAGGCGCAGCGCGCCTGAGGTGCGGCTTGGGCGCCGCTGAGCGTTGAGGCGCAGCGCGCCTGAGGTGCGGCTTGGGCGCCGCTGAGCGTTGAGGCGCAGCGCGCCTGAGGTGCGGCTTGGGCGCCGCTGAGCGTTGAGGCGCAGCGCGCC
>SSNP01000172.1:206765-215162 GCA_006937955.1 Pachypanchax playfairii | reverse complement strand
GGGGGGGGCTGACCTGCACAACTGCGAGTCATTTCTAATTCTCCTTGTGCAGCTGCGAACTGCAACCCAGAGGACCTGAAACCAAACGTTTGGTGTGTGACAGACAACTATGCAACGAGATCTGTGTGTGTGTGTGTGTGGGGGGGGTGTCCTTGAAAAATAAAAATAAACAGCTTAAACACTTCAATGCCATGAGTAACTGGAGGTGTGGCGCCCTGAGACAGAGTCTTATTCCAAGTGGGCAGCACGTTTTAAGACTTGTGTTAGTAAAACTTTGCACTTTGGATTAGAACATAACGGTCACACCGTAATGACTCCATCATGAATGTGTTTGTTAACTCAAACTGAGTCCAGATCAAAGTTCTGACTGCCTCCTCCTCCATATCATGAAGTCTGTTCACGTGTAGAAAACCTGTCTGTCTTAGTCTCCATTTTTATTCTAATAAGCTAATAAAAATTTAAAGTTTTGCAAAAATCCTGGTCAGATGTTTGGATTTCTAGCATTTGTTTCCTCAAAAATAACTCATGTCATGTTTTTTTCTGTAAATGTAACATTTTAGACTTGAATTTTATGTGCTGATATTGTGAAGAACAAAATCCTAAAACAAGGTCACCACTGTAGAGTCTTAAAGCTACACAGAGTTTCTGTCTGATGGATTAAAACTGGAAGCTGGTTCTACAGTAGAGGAACCTGATAACTGAAAGCTCTTCCTCCTGTTCTACTTTTAGAACCTCTAGGAACCAGAATCAGACCTGCAGTCTCAGAGTGTTCTGTTAGGAACATCTGGAACAATAAAATCTTTAATATCAGATGGATCCTGGTTGTTCAGATCTTTTTAAACTTTATTCTAGACCTTACAGGGAGCCAATGAAGTGATGCTAAAACAGGAGAAATATGGTCTCTCCTTCTTAAGGTGCGTTCACACTGGCCCAACCATCAACTTCATAAGCGGCAAGTTTATGTACAGGGGTGCACATAAGTGGTCCGCAGGTCCGCACACACTGTCAAAATATAAAATGTGCACCAGATGAAAAGTTGCAACACGCGTTTGCGTACTTAACATTGGTTTGGCTGAGCTGCGTGAATTTTTAGGTTAATCAGAGGCGGTTCATTGTCAAATAAATGAAGAATCCCGTTGACTTCTTTTGTTTGACTGATATGTTTCTCAGCCAGAGCGCCGAAGTTCCAGCTGATCAGCTGATGCTGCGTCTCTCTCTGTCTCTGTGTATCAGTTTGTCAGTGTGACGGATTTTCAGTCAGTCAGATCAGTGCAGCTGACTGCAGGATTCTGCATCGCGTCAAAACTGAAAAAATTCACTGAATAAGACAAATAGACCATCGTGGCACAGACGTGTAGAACTACCTTTATGTGCTATAAAATACAGAAAACCACCTGTTTTAATCAACAGTATCAGCGTATTTGTCTGTGATCCGCGCCATTTTGAATGCGCGCAAAGCACTATGGAATATGCAGTCAATGCCCCTTAACTGTCCAGTGTATCTTTTTATCTGACTGCATCACATTACAAACATCCTCATCATTTCAAAACAAAAAACAGTTACAGTAAATAACAGAAGCTCCAACAGCTGACTAATAAATTTCAACACCAAACTGTTAAATGTAGATTAAAGTGAACAATCAAACCTGTAAACAATCCAACCTGAACTCTGAAGGTTTTTTTACCAGTATTTTTATATTTTACTGGTTTCTCTTGATTTTTTCAACAATTAAAGGATTTTTATTGAAACAAATATAGAGCCAGGTAAAGTAAACAGACTGAATTTGAAGCTTGATGAAACCAAAAACAAAGCAGAGGAGCTCGGAAGAGACACAGCGAGACACATTTAAAAATGTGAGGACCAAGCAACAACCCTAGGGTCTCTTCTGAGAACCAGGACAAAAATATTATGTGCACCCCTGGTTATATGTAAAGTCTATGGTGGACGGGCGTCAGACAGACGTCAACGGCTCTGCGGCGCTTTGTGAGCGTTATGAGCGGCAACTTTTCAAGCTTTTCTAGCATTTCAGGCGTTGACGCTTGAAACCCTAGAAAAGCTTGAAAAGCTCAAAGTTCAGCTAGCTGAACTTTTGACGTTCATAACGCTCTTGAAGCGGCATGTCAACCAATCAGAGCGTCTCATCGTAGTGACGTAAGACGTCACAGCACGTAGCCGGAAAGAAGCGGGATCAGCCAAAATGGAAGATAAATGAACCTCATCCAAACGCTCCTGGAGCAAATGGTTAAACTCACCAAACTCAGAACGCATCTGAAGAATGGGGTGTATCCACAAACGGCGCTGATGCACCCGACGTCGACGTTGTCTAGATCTATGAAGTAAATAAATCCAAGCCACTGTCTCAATATGATCCGCCATAGCTCCGAACATCCCATAACAAAGGAAGCCCCGCCTTCGTGCTCTTTTTCGGTCAGGCTTTACGAGCTTTAACGCCTATGCGCTCTGACTGGCAGGCGTTATGAGCTTCAACTTCAAACGTCAAATTTGGATTGTTATCAGCGTTGCTTGACGTTGACAAAGTGGCCGGTGTGAATGCACCATAAATCTCATCAGAACTCTCAGCTGGAGGTCTTTAACAGAACTATTAGAACATCCTGATAATAAAGAATTACAATATTCAAGTCTAGAAGTAATAAATACATAAACTAATGTTTCTGAATCACTTTGATTCAAAATGCTCCTAATTTTATCAACATTACGCTGGTGGAAGTAGGTCGTCATGGAGACATGTCCTGGTGTGAGGGAATATCTGTGTTTTATCTTCATTTATTTAAATTGTACAAGCTGGTTGTGACTGAGTCGAGTTATTAGAACTAATGATCAGACTGTTACGGCTCTCTGTGTTATCTTTATAATATTTTATGATTCATCTCATCTGAAATCTTAACTTAACAAACATAATTACTTTGTGACAAGCTTGTACAGTTTGATGAAGTCAAGTTGAAACAGAAACTCCTTCATGCTTCTCAAAGACCATACAAGGTTCTAGGCCTGTCGCGATAATCCATAAGTCAATTAATTGCGCAATAAGAAAAAATGAGCACGGTAAGTTTTTTGGCCGCGATAAATTTCTCTCTCTTTACCCAGCACAAGCTCTTAATTGACAGCCAGCTTGTCCTGCTGCGACACCTCCCTGCCAGCAGATGGCGTCTGTCATCACAACAACTGTAGAGTGTAGACTGAGTGCATGGATGTATGACTGTGTTGCACGAGAGCTATTAGCTGTGCTATTAGCTCAGAGCTAATAAGAGGAAGCGGTGCCTTCGCCCCATACATTTAAGAAATTCGCTGCCCGTGAGTTGAAGCAAGCCCAGAGCGAGCTAATAAAAGGCCGATGGAATTAGTTTCGAAGCCGAATATAACTGCTGCAGTGTGGGAGCACTTTGGTTTTATCGCAAATGACCGCGGTGAACCAGTTAACTTGTGCGAACCAGTATGCCGCATGTGTTTTAAGAAAATAGCAACTAAAAGCGGCAATACAACAAACTTGCATCTGCACTTAAGACACAACCACCCTCTGCAGTTTTCCCAGCTGGGAAAAACATCAACAGAAGGGCCATCTACGTCCTCCCGACAAACTACAATTACTGGGGCGTTTAACCGGCAGACAAAATACAAGCGCAAAATGGGGCACACTCACAGACAGCGTTGTCTGTTTAATTAGTAAAGAGATGCTCCCCGTTAATATTGTTGAGAAGCCAGCATTTTGAAAAATGCTGCAAAAATTTGACAGCCAGTATGAGTTGCCTGGACGAACATACATGTCACAAACAGCAATTCCACAACTTTACAATAACATTAAAGACGACATACTGAAGGAGATCCAGGACATACAGTTTTACTCTGTCACCTCTGATATGTGGTCAAGTTCAAACATGACCCCCTATATGAGTTTGACCATACACTATGTAACTGCTGACTGGACCCTGAACTCAAAGTGTTTAGAGACCAGATATGTTCCAGATAACCACACTGCCGAAACCCTTGGAGAAAACCTGAAGTCTGCTTTAGCAGACTGGGGACTGGAGGAGCATAAACTGGTCTGCATCACTACAGACAATGGTGCCAACATTGTCGCAGCTGTAAGGAATCTTGGCTGGCCATGGCTAAATTGCTTTGGCCACAACCTTCATCTTGCTGTGTCCCATGGTCTGGACAGTGACAAAGATCGGACAGCACGTGCCATAGGACTCTGTAAAAGTTTGGTAAGCACCTTCAACCTGAGCTGGCTTAAGAGGAGAGACCTGAGGAAGGCACAGAGTGAGGCTAATCTCCCCCAACACAACCTAATACTGGTGAGTAATGTTTAATTCATTCAGAATTTAATTTGCAATACAAAATATTTAAGGAGTCTATATTATTTTATAGCAATCTGCATACTTGTTGACAAAAGTTTAGAATCTAATTGAGACCGTAGTCTTTCAGTTTTCACTGACTGATATATAAAAGCAGTGCAACATAAATTGCTTTTAACTAATTTTAATTGCTTTTATATTAATTTTAACAAATAATGAAATGAGAAAAGTAATATTTAAATTATATATGTGTGTGTGTGTGTGTGTGTGTATGAGCATTAACAATAACAAAATAATATCATTGTTCCCACAGGATGTTGTCACGCGATGGGGCACAAAGCAGAAGATGGTAGAGCGAGTGTTGGAGCAACTACCAGCCATAAGACGTGTCCTGGTTCAAGACAGAAAACATAGTCACCTCAACCCAACCTGGCAGGATGTTTCTGTGTTGGAGTCTATCAATGCAGCCATGAAACCACTGGTTGACTTCACAGACATCCTTTCTGGGAGAAATATGTCACAGTGTCCTCCGTTAAGCCAGTGCTGGAACTGATTAAAGGTGATCTTCTCTTTCCAAGCCCTGATGACACTGCACTGACTGCTCGAATTAAACAAAACATGTGCAGGGTTCTGGATGAAAAATACAGCTCACCTGAGGTCCAAGTCCTCCTGAGAAAGGCCACCATCTTGGATCCAAGATATAGTGGCAGCATGGAGGATGCAGAGGCATTGGATGATGTAAAACGTCAGCTTGTGCAAGAGCTACTGGACTTAAACGGAACAGATGGAGGTAGAGAAGGTGCCAGTGGCCAAAGCTGCAGCAAAGCTGCTGGAAGCAATGAGGATGAACCTATTGCTGCTGCACCCACCAAGAAGAAGAAGCTGAGTGACCTCCTTCGAGACAGAAGAGCTCATCTTACAAGTCAGACCCAGGCTGCACTTCCAAAAAGAGTGCAGGCCGATGCAGAGCTAACCAAGTTCCTCCAAGAAGATGTACTTGAGGCATCTTGCGATCCCTTGGTGTAGTGGTGTGACAATCAAAAAAGATATCTAAAGATATATGAAGGCCAATTAATCAATTAGGTGTCAAATGAGATTGAATTGAACTCCATGTAACTGGATTCAGAGATGTATTCTGTGGGACTGAATTACCTCAAAGCAAAGTTTAATTAAACCTCTTAGAAATCTAACTGACTCTAAATCTAAAGTTGTGTTTCAGTTCAGTTTGATCACATCAAATTAACCCATTTAGCCCTAAAATAAACTGAAACAGGCTTTTAATATCTTTAATCCAATCAAAAATATTTAATTAACTGATGCTCCATCTTTAATTTCCATCACGGCTGCAGTTTTTTTTCTCTCTGACCTTTAAAAGTATTCAAAAGAGCCACGTAAGGTGTGATGTTGGCGTTTAAAATACGACCTACTTTTCTACGTGCATCTGTTTTCAATACACTCCGAGACAATTACTCATCTCCAGCCTGTCAAATAAACACTGCAGAGAACTCGGAGGTTTTGATTGGCTTCTCATTTATTTCTCCAGACAGAACTCAAACATCATGAAAGCAAAACACAGTGGTCAAAAAAGCATGTCATGGAATACTGATTGATGACAAACTTTACTGGTAGGCAAGTTGGCTGAATGTAGAAATGAGCCAAACTGTGATTCCACTCACTCACAGATAATAAATGATGTTACTTATTTATGATGCTGATGTGTAATGAAGAAATCTGGATGGTTGTTTTTAAATCCAGAACAGCTGTAACTAATTCTGGAAGCTGTTACATCTAAGTGACACAGTTCCAAACTGCTTCAGTCACATCCAACATCTTCACAGAATTAGCCGTCAGAATCTAGATTTATGTACCAAAATGTTTCTGTGTGATTCCTGCAGTTATAAAGTGAGCGCTGCAGCCTCCGAGCTGCACCGGGCCCCTTCTTCATGTGCTTTGTAAATCTCTCCTGCATATTTTAAACAAAGTTCTTATCACTCTTCCCCACAGGTATCATTTCAGTGTCATTTTGCTGCCAAAGTTCAGCAGAGCAGGAGACTCTGGTGAAACGATCTTTTAGCAGGTCTAGACGAGGAGAAGCTCCGTCCAACACAGTTTACACTCTGCGCTGTAGTTTGACACGAGTGTGTGTCACTCTCATCACCAACACCTTATGTATTCAGTGTTTTGTTCTGGATCGCTTCACAATACCAAGGCCAAAAGCAGGAGAGATCTGGCTGATTCAAACTAACTTCAGCTGCAGGTGAAAACTCAGAGTCACAGTTAAAAATCCACTGACTGAGCATCAGTCATCCACTTCTTTAAAAAACTTTCCTTTGTTACAAAAACACCCTCTGAGAAGACGTAGAGGTTAAAGTGACAATGTCCAACATCCTTTTGGGAGGTTTCAAACCTGTCCACCTGCTTCAAGATGTGAAAGATCCTCCAGAATGTTCATGGAGTTAGTCAGAAGGTTCATCTGGTCACGTGTAGATACATGTTACACATCAACAGACACACTTCTGGACTTTTCAGATCAAGAGGCTGATGTCTTTAAATCATGATTATGGTGTTTTTACCCAAAATCACAAAACCTTTGCTGTTTTCTAGGAAGTAGTTTCTGTATTAACCTTGAGCTGCAAGATGGATTCTCACGAGATTTGGAGTTTTCCAACCCCACGAAAATCCATCTTAAAGAGGCCATTTCACACCCATTTCATGACTTTGTGGTTATTTCTGAAGTATTAACCTGTAATATGGAACATTTTATATCTAAAAAAACATCAGGAAACACTGACTAACAGACCTTTCAATCTATCTGATTCGTCAAGCTTCGAGCTGCAACTCATTAATATTCATTATGTGAATTTGCTGGACTCTGATTGGCTAACAAACTAGCCTATGAGAGCAAGGTATACTGTTTCCTGCCCCGCTACGCATGGCAACATCGCATGTAGTCTCTTCCTGTTTGATACGTCTTGTGCTAACAGCTTTTAGCCAGCAGCATGCTAGGCGTTATGCTAACAGCTTTTAGCCAGCAGCATGCTAGGCGTTATGCTAACAGCTTTTAGCCAGAAGCATTGTTAGGTGTGGTTTCAACTGCGGGAGCTGATGAATAGTAACAAACAAATGAGTAGTGGCGAAAGAGATACAGGCCATTCGAACTCGACAAAATAAAAGTCCACAGTAATAATGTAAGTTAACTAATTAAATAGCAGTACCTGTGCAACAGATGGTGGTGACTTCAAGGTGTAACCGTTATTATTGTCCGGCCGGAAACAGCGCCCTGGTGACGGATGATTAAGCATTATAGTTATCCAGGTGGAAATCAGGAGAAATTTGAGAGAATGATGGTCCAAGGAGAGCATTAAAATTTGGGACTCTCCCGGTTAAATCGGGAGGGTTGGCAAGTATGGTTGGAAAGAGGAACAAAAATAACTTATCCCCCCCAAGGATAAAAAATAGGACCAGAGGGGGGGCATCAAAAGCAGAAGGAAGCAGGGGGGGGGGGAAATCCCCCTAATTCCCCCCCGACAAATTGCACACTGATTTATACACTGAGAAGATTGTATAAATAATTTCTGAAAGACAGAAATTGCTTTATGAAACATGATTTCCTACTTCTTCACTTCTCATGTGTCTAGTTCAGCTCTGGGGCGCTGGAGAAATCGTCCTCAGGAGGCGGGCTCTTAGATCAAATTAGCCAATAGCAGATCTGCATTGCCAAACGGAAGAACTTAATTTAGCCAATAAACGCTGAGAAAATAACTTCACGAAGGACGATTTTTGAAGCACCCCAAAACACGTTAAGTACCGCGAGATTATCTGCTATTAAACAGCCGGTAAATGAGAAAGGAAAGCAGTCGAGTTAATTATAATGAGTAACAGTTTTCCAGGTGTGTGACACCGTCCTGCTGCACATTGAGGAGTGTTTTGTCTTCACTCAGCATCTCGTCAGTGTGACCTGCTGCATGGAGAACTGTCTCTACAGCACAGTGGGACGTTTCCTGAGACACACTGGACACACTGTGTAGGTTTATCTAGTGATGGACAATTAAAGTAATCATACATATTCAATGTTTATATTAT
>SSNP01000172.1:174289-199289 GCA_006937955.1 Pachypanchax playfairii | reverse complement strand
ACATCATTGTTCTTCAGTCTAACCTGAGCTAAGTGGTCTTTGTTGTTCAAAGTGCCTGAATATTGAACCTTTACAGAGTGGACGCTACAATTATTCCATTTCATTCACCCTGACCCGGTTCTCACAGGTCACACAGCAAAGTACAAAGGCACAGAAATAAACACAGCGACCCGAAACCTGTCATGATATTTGTCTATAAACAACCAGGAAAGGAAAGGCAGGGTTTCCCTCTTATGTCAGATATGTGTAGGTGATGAGATAGTCTGGAGTAAAGGATGGTAGGAAGTCCCACCCCACTCACAAGGTCACTTACCCAAGGTGGGACAAACAAAGGAAACATAGGAGATTATATTATGTACAATTAGAAAACTAAAACAACATTTACAGTAAGTAAAAAACATAATGGAATTGAATTGTTAGGCTCGATGTAAATGATGTCACATGTACAACAAACTGTTACACTACTACTGTGGTGATAAACTCACTGACCAACACTGGCAAACGGAGCAAAAACAAAAGAAAAGTTTTCTCTGAGAAGCGTTTAGAGATAAATTGATGAAGTAAATGTGGGTGAACTGGTCAAAATACTCATTTCTACGGCAACACAGAAGTATCAGCACAAAATAATAAATCAATCGATCACAAAATTAGGAAACTAAGTAAATACTAGTAACAAAACAAACGGCTTCAGCAGCAAACAAAGTGATTTAAAATAGCAGAACATCTTTCTATCTCTGTTTATCTTTCTATAGACATGACGACTGGTCCAAATCCATCAGTGTTTGTCTATTTCCTGTCAGCTCAGACCCCAGTCAGCCTCCTGAGCCGGGTTCTGGTTCTGGTTCTGGTTCTGCTAGAGGTTTCTTCCTGTTAAAAAGGGAGTCGTTCCTTTCCACTGTCACCAGGATGGAGGATTGTACTGAATTAACTATTCAATCCAATCAGCTGGTTCCTGATAGAAAATGTTTTATTATTAATTGGTGGATTTTTCTGTAAATGACTTTGTTATGAACTGGAACTTTATAAATAAATAAACTTGAAGTATCTGTGGTTTCTGAGTGTCTCTTTCTGAAGGAGAAAAGCTGATAGTTTTGTTCATGTACTTCCTGGTTTGTGAGTTACTTCCTGTGTCATCGAATGAGCATCAGAGCAGTTTGTACATGTGTGAATGGGAGATGAGTGTGCATGTGAGTAGAGTGTGTGTGTGAGAGTAAGTGGATGTATTATGGCCCCTCAGAGTGATCAGATACATTATATAAATAAAGTTTGATTTGATCCTGAACAGGAACACGCAGGAGAAGAAAATGATTGACAGCTGTCAGTCTGTAGTTAGATTCAAACGCTAGAAGCTCAAATTAAACCGGTTTAGGTCACATGTTACATCACCCATCCCTTCAGTACCTTCTCAATCCTGATCACAGGGAGCTGGAGTCTGTCTCCTACTGTTATTGAGTAAGAGGTGGGGTTATACCTGGACAGGTCACCTGTCCATCACAAAGTTCTAGACCAGTTTCCATCTGTGCTGACTCACTGTGTAACATTTACCCTTCTGTTAAATCTCCGAGCATATGAGAAGCACACACACAGCTTCCTCCTCTGACAGAGGTCTGTTCAGTTTTTCAACCTGCAGGACAGTATTCAGTTAAATCTCCAGGTGTTTTCTCAATCCACACTGGATGCTGACTAAGAGGGTCTATGCCCCTTTGGCTGAGGGACTCTGGGGCCTTCCAGCTCCCTGAAACGTCCCTTAGAAGAGTTCAGACAGTCAGGCTGGAGAAACCATCTGCTGGGCCCCTCTGAAAGACGATGGTGAAGCAGGCAGCATCTGCTACAGCAGTAAGTCGTTCTTTACCTGCGAAGAACAGAGACCACACTGATCACATCCTGTAGGTCAAAGTGAATCCAGTATCCTGCAGAATCTCCCTCGGTGACTGAACCTGTGTGTTTATACTCAGTAGACGTGTGCGCTCATCATGAGAACAAACATCTGGAACTAGCGATTCTACAGATGTGTGCTTTTCAGGTTATTGGGATGACTTATACTACAGAAAGATACAAGAATGACTCTTCCCAGTATTCTCTGTGGTATTAATGTATAAATCTAAAAGAAAGTTTGTGATGATTGAAATCCAGTTCAGACCTGCTTCACTGAATAAACCACGTGGTCTGTTGGGACTGCATTGTGGTGTAGTGGTTCATACTGGTTCCATGTGGTTAGAAGGGTTAGGATTTGGATCTCCTAAAACATCTTTCAGAGGTTTCAAAAGCTGAAAAACATGTTTTCTCTATGATACAGTAAGAATGAGCAGGTGTGCTTGTAGCAGATCTAATCTATGTTAAATATCTAAACAGATGTTGGTTTGATTACAATCAGTCAACTTTGACTCTTGACTCTGATTTTTAAATCAATCATGATTTTAAATCATTATTTCCTCTGTTCTCCAATAACTAACTGAACTCACTGCTGGGTCACTACACGCTTTAGTCAGTCCTCTACTGCCCCCTGCTGGTTGTAAAGAGAGACGCAGGAGCAGAAACTAGATGAAGGAACGTTTCATGATGCCCTCTAGAGACTTTACAGTGAACTGCAGATTGTAGCATTAACATCAAAGTCTGAATCCTGTTTACAGTCATAATGAAAGTCCTCCTCAGTAGAGAGAGAGCTGCTGAACCAGCTGCTGAACCACCTGCTGAACCAGCTGATGATCCAGCTGCTGAACCACCTGCTGAACCAGCTGATGATCCAGCTGCTGAACCACCTGCTGAACCACCTGCTGAACCACCTGCTGAACCAGCTGCTGAACCACCTGCTGAACCACCTGCTGAACCACCTGCTGAACCAGCTGCTGAACCACCTGCTGAACCAGCTGCTGAACCACCTGCTGAACCACCTGCTGAACCAGCTGCTGAACCACCTGCTGAACCAGCTGCTGAACCACCTGCTGAACCACCTGCTGAACCAGCTGCTGAACCAGCTGATGATCCAGCTGCTGAACCACCTGCTGAACCAGCTTCTGAACCAGCTTCTGAACCACCTGCTAATCTCTCTGCTTCTATATCAACACAAATACATATAAGTGATCCAGAAACTTTAGTTCATATACTGAATTATAGATTTGATTATTGTAATTCTTTATTATCAGGATGTTCTAATAGTTCTGTTAAAGACCTCCAGCTGAGAGTTCTGATGAGAGTTAGAAGGAGAGATCATATTTCTCCTGTTTTAGCATCACTTCATTGGCTCCTTGTAAAATCCAGAATAAAATCCCACATATAAAGATCTAAACAACCAGGATCCAGCTTATATTAAAGATCTTATTGTTCCAGATGTTCCTAACAGAACACTCTCAGACTGCAGGTCTGCTTCTGGTTCCTAGAGGTTCTAAAAGTAGAACAAGAGGAAGAGCTTTTAGTTATCAGGTTCCTCTACTGTAGAACCAGCTTCTACTTTTTATCCATGATGCAGACACCTTGTGTAGCTTTAAGACTTAGAACTTTTTTATCTGTCCTATAGTGAGTGTTAGCTTAGGTCTTACAGTCTGTTCTTTACAATATTAGCGCATAAAACCCCAGATATAAACTGTCCAATCCTGATCATATGTCATGTCCTGATCCATCCCTTTAGTTATGCTGCTATAGGCTTAGACTGCTGGATGAAAATGTTCTTTCATATTTCAGAGTCTTATCTGCCCCTGTGGACACATCCGTCCATCCATCCATCCTCTTCGGATTGTCTTCTGATGGGGGCAACAGGTTCATGAGAGAAACCCAAACATCCATCACAACTCTCCAGCTCCTCCTGGTGGATCCCCAGACATTTCCAGGCCAGAGAGGATACACAGTTCCTCTAGCTAATTATCTCACTGGAGGTCTCCTCCCAGTGGGACATGGCAACCTGATCAGATGCCCAAATCACCTCAGCTGATTCCTTTTGATGTGAATGAGCAGCAGCTCTACTTCAAGCTCCTCCCCTTATCTCTAAAGCTCAGCCTGGACACCCTACAGAGGAAGCTGAGTTCAGCTGCTTGTATCCAGGATCCAGATCTCATGACCAGATGAGGGTCTGAACGAGACAGACCAGTAAATCTAGAGCTTTACCTTTCAGCTCCTTCTTCACTACAACAGACTGAAGCAGCATCTTCATCACAGAGGATGAATCCCCGAACCGTCGGTCCATCTCCTGCTGCATCCTGCATCACTCATGAACAAGAACTCCAGATACTTAAACTCCTCCACGAGGTAAAACTCCCCTCTAACCTGAAGGAACGTTCCACCTTGTACCGGTTGAGAACCAGGACCTCAGGTTATGAGGAGCTGAGTCTGATTCCAGCTCATTCTGTTTAAATTAGACCTGCTGTTTAGTCAGACAGTGGAAATGAAACCTGCACATCACAGAAAGACTCGAGAGCTGGAGGTTAAAAACTGTGTCATTCATCTTTATTTGTTTGGATTATAAGAGCAGCCGAGAGTAAAACATTATTAAATTAAATTAAGTAACATTATAGAGTTATTTTATGTCTGCATGGTAGATTTTTATTAATCTTGATGAAATTGTGTGTAATTAGTCCAAACATATAATTATTTTTAATTTATGACTTTAGTGCAAAAAGTAAAGAAACTGATGTTTGATCAATTATTTACCATCATTGTAGAGAAAATGAATCTTTGGTTTGAGTTTGTGGGACTCAGTGAACCACCATGAGAGACTAACTGAGGGAAGTAAGCAATATTTCTCCAAGAGCCCACTGACAACTGAAACTGGAAAACCAGAACATCTAAAGCTCTGCAGGTCTCGTTCGACTCAGTTAAAGGTCAGAGTTCAAGATCTAATAATAGAAAATAGAAACTGTGTTAAAATGACCTCCATGGGAAAGTTCTAAGAACAAAACCAGAACAAACAGACACAAAGATCCGTCTCTTATTTACTAAAAATACCTTGATGAAATATTCGGAACTAACTTAAAGGTACAATATATATATTTTCATTAAAAGCAACATTTTTAACAAAATAATGTCTCCACGGGGTGTTTAGAGGGTTGTAGAATGAAAATACAGCATTTCCTTTAAAAATTATATTTGAAGTAAAATATTATAAAATATTAATTTTGACGGGTACAACATTGGTATTTTGTTTACATCTACCAGCCAATAGCTGGCAGAGCAGCGGGCACCATTTTGGGTTGTCTAATACCGTAAATAATCCAGCACAGTGAGGCTGGTACTGAGGAGTCTGCAGGTCAAGCAGCTGGAAGCACCGGGGACATCTGGTGATTATATACCTTATTTACTTGCCATAGGGATTCCCAACATGTGAGGAGAAGGTTCATGTGGAAACGTCTTTATTAGCAGCTCATGCTAACACGGAGCAGCAGGTAGCTGAAGTGAGGGGGACTCCGAGCTGCGGGTTCAGCTGGAGGACACACCACGGAGGATTTTATGGCTGAGTGGAGACGTGAGGTGTGCAGGATGGTGTGAGGAGGACAGAGGATCTTGCAGGAAGTTTTGGTTTGTTCAGGGTTTACGAGCCTGGCACCCAGATGGCTGGAGGCTTTGTGCTGTTGTTATGGTGTTCATGTTCCATATCCCACCTTAAAAGTGTCTCTGACATGTAATTTCTCTGTGTTGTTTTACTACTTCATATGGCATTTGTGCCCATTGGAAACTTTTCCACATAAACCGGGATGCAAAGATTTCCAGTAATAACGTCTCAAATATGCAGATTAATAGTGTTACTGAACAATTCTGGAGAAAGCGCATTTACCAGAAGTGACAAAAACAATGGAAATGGACTCAGGAGACGAGACGATGTGAACAGAACCAGTTCTGATGCTCACAGCTGAATATGTTTGAGCTGAAATTGGTTCCGCTGATCAAACACAGTCAGTCTCAGTGTCATGGTGGATGTAAAGGAACAGATAAACAGTCAGATCAGAGCAGAAAAAGGAGAGAAAATAGACCAAAATCCACTAGAAATGTGTCCTGGAGTTACTGATCCTGACCTGAGCGACTCGGTAGAACTGAGTGTTTCTCTCTGATTATCTGAGTTTAAACAGGCGGTAATTATAACGATCAGTTATCAAAAATATTGACTGTATTAATTACTGACCAATCAAGGATAGGACAAGCAGATGGGTTTAGGGTGCAATTACTTTTTCACACACCAAGTTTGTTTTGTATAGTTCTTTTATACGACATGAATACTCTGTGTGTGTAACAGCTGTGTGAGAGTCTACCTGTCAGACGCACCTGCACGGCCTACAGTAACCTCACAGTCACTCTGACTCAATCAACAAGGGCCTTTTAAGGTTGTTTAATGTTTATTTTACATGTGGTGAACGTGTCTTTGATCATGACTGTCCAACATGTGATTAGTCTGTAAAGTGCGACCTGTACCTTTGTCTAATGACTTCCTTCTGAAGGCATGTTATTGGGGGCGTTTTCTCTGGATTATCCCTGAACGGATTTTTTTCCCTTTGCAGCATCGGTAGCACATAGCCAGCCTCTGTCCACACTACGCTGTCCCTCACTCTTCTACTGCTTTTCTTTTTTCTAAGGTTGGGAAGCAACATTATTACATACAAGGGCAACAAATCCACCGAGCCAAAATAAAGCCAGCACACCGTCTTTTACCGAGCAGGAGCATCTCGGGCTCGGTCTGTTTCGCGTGGAAGGAGGAGAAAACAGGTAAAAACTTGGATGTTGTTTTATTCGTTCTCCATTTTTTATGCTTCGGTCCATATCCGGATCGACGGGGACGCTTTCCTTTCTAAGCGTGATGTGATTAAACACAGGCAGAGAGTCGGAGATTAAACGGAAAAGGGAAGGGGGCGGGCAGCGACTTGCTTAAAGAAATGGCTCGTTCTGATGTCTGTACCACAGAATAAACACGCGAGAGCGCGTCGCGCAATCCGTGTGCATGAAATCATTTCATTTCACATGTCTTTGTTGACATCCACTCCTGTGTGGTCGCTGTCAAGCAGCTTTATGCAGAAATAAAACCACTTCCCTGGAAGCTAGCGCTGCTGCGTTGGACTGGATTTATTTTAAATCTTAACGTCTGCGTAGCGACGTCGAAAAGACGCTTTCTGTTCGGTTCGGTAACGGTGACATTAGCATTCAGAGCTACGGTCACGTCCTCACGGTTTTCCGCTCGGGTTGTGCGTTCAGCGCTGCACGCACGCGCTCGTTACAGCCGTGAGGCTTTGAAGTATGCCGTGTGTTTGTTCATACATGTAGATGGCGTGTGTGTGTGTGTGCTGCAGCGCTGCGCTCCGGCGGGCTGCTGCTGCTTCTGCAGGCCGCTGGAGCTGCACCGTCTGCTGCTACGTGTTCCAGCCGAGCCTGGTCCAAACAAGACCGGCAGCTGCATGGAACCATGTTCCCCTGGTTCCTATCAGGTTCCTGTGAGGAACAGAGCTGCTGTCTGCACACCTGTCTGACATCTATCTAGTTCATTAGACAGTTTCTGACGATGTTTGTGTCGGTGAGATGAAAGAAAAAGCTCTTAGAGTCAAAGGTCACAGTGTGTCATAATAATGAACATGACGTGCAAATTTATATGATATTCTAAGTCATAATTAAGATTTATGTTGACATAATAATAAAGTTGTAATTCTGACTTTAATATTCATGTTTATGATTTTTAGACTCCTACTTATTAATGACATACGGTGTGACAGCTGCTCTAGTGGTGGAAACTGGTCAATATCAACATTTTAATCAGAATACTGAATGAACAGGGAAAAAAGTATTTTAATAAGGCAGCAAACACAAAATCTCAAGGTTTAATCAGAGCACTGGAACCTAGAGGGAACCAGCAACAGCAGGATCTGCTGGGGCCTGAGAAACCAGAGACCACATACCTGTCAGGAGGGTGAGATCACACAGCGAGGTGATTAACAGGTGAAACAAGCTGAGAGTGAGGAGTCGAGTGAAACAACAACAAACTAACCAGCTGACTAAACAGAACCAGACAAAACCAGAACCTCTAAGTTCCAGACACAAAGACCCTTACCAACAACCTGTTTCCTCCTTCAGGCTGTAAGAATCTGGTGTTCGTTCATGACCAGGTTGATGAGCTGCTTCAAGATTTTACACAAACGCACCATGAAAACTCTCCATGTAGGAACACAGTGTGATGCCTTCTAAACAACCTGCACACAGCGCAACAGGATCAGGATTATTTATTTATATCTAATATTATAGAGAACTGCATCTTTTTACAAGGATATAGAAGAAACCAGCAAGAAAAACTGTTGTTCCATGAAAATTACACTTGTCATTTTTCATGATGCAACAGCTTGACAAAGGGGTTCTGGTCCGTTCTGACTGGTGGTCCAGTTCATGGAACTGAACCTGGTTCTGGCTGTAGCGTTTCTGTCTCT
Source organism: Pachypanchax playfairii (assembly GCA_006937955.1). NCBI lineage: Eukaryota > Metazoa > Chordata > Actinopteri > Cyprinodontiformes > Aplocheilidae > Pachypanchax > Pachypanchax playfairii. Next base: position 190,905 of record SSNP01000172.1, on the reverse strand, counting down.
GGACACATATTTCCGAGCAGAAGTGACAATCAACACAGATTTTTGGAGATTCTGGACCTCCACCATGTATATTCCAGAAAAATGTGCCTACAGTCGGAGGATCTTCATAACAATGTCTTGAAGTTGCTGTGAGGTGCACATGGTGGACTGCTCGTTCATCTTACAACAATATATTTGTAAGATGGTCCTCAGTAGACCAGAAGAAGGTTCCAACATACCCGTATGAAGAGAACAAGAACTCTGCAGCATACGACAGAAAACCACCTCATTCTCAAGGATTCATCATGTTACTCACGCAGCAGCTTCCTGTTGGAACCAGAACCTCCAGGAACGTCCATGAACTCCAGATTTTGTAGAAAACAGATTCATATGAATGCTGTGTTCATTGTGACCGAGGCTCAACACAGACGTATAACACTGACCTTCTAACTGCAGAAAATACTCTGAAAGTATCTTGTGAAGGTATTCGTTTGTATATTTTTATGTGAAACTTTTTACATACAATAAGACATTTTTATGAATAAGCTTCTCAAAGTGCATCTCATGTCTCTTCCAACGTCCTCTGAATGTGTCATGTGACCAGAGCAAGATGTCTGCCAGAAGTGGGAAGAAGAAGGTCACCAAGCTGTCCCGATCCTCCAGAGCGGGTGTCATCTTCCCAGTGGGGAGGATGATGAGGTATCTACGCACCGGCACACACAAATACCGCATCGGCATGGGAGCTCCGGTCTACATGGCAGCTGTCATCGAGTACCTGGCAGGTAGGTGGGCGTCGCACTGTGCAGAGCAGCTTTACTGTTGGTTGGAACACGAGCGTGAGCACATGCGCACTCTGCTGTGGAGCGTGTGAATAAAGTGCTAACTGACTCTGTTCAGATGAAACTGAAGGTTAAAGAGGTCATTTCACAAAAATTTCATGACTTTGTGGTTATTTCTTAAGTATTAACCAGTAATATGAAACATTTTATATCTAAAAAAACATCAGGAAACACTGATTAACAGACCTTTCAATCTGTCTGGGTCAAGATTCGTCAGGCCTCGAGCAGCAGCTCGTTCATATTCATGATTTGAATTTTCTGGACTCTGATTGGCTAACAAAGTAGCCTATGAGAACAAGGTATACTGTTTCCTGCCCCGCTGCACATGGCAACAGCAGACGTTGTGTCTTCCTGTTTGCTACGTCTTATGCTAACAGCTTTTAGCATTCAACAGAAACCTCAGAATAACTGTTTTTAATGGAAGAGCCTCTTTAATATTAATAAGACCAGCAGTGTGAATCTGACTCATGTTCTAGTTACAAAACTGTAACATCACAATGTGTTAGACCTGTTCAGGATGTTAGACTGAACACCATGATCCAGTGGGATCAGGCTGGAGGTCCTGGAGACATCTGTGTCCAGAAGACACTGAAGCTCAGAGTTTAGTTTTCATGTTATTCTAAAACAGGTGATTGATGTGCTCATGAGAACTGCAGTTAGACGGTTCTCCAGGTGGAACTCCGAGTCATATAGTGAAATCATTTGGTCATGAAATGATCCTGTCTTGCTCTCTGCTTCCTCTTCTAAGCTGAGATTTTAGAGCTGGCAGGAAACGCAGCTCGGGACAACAAGAAAGGACGAATAACTCCCCGACACATCAAGCTGGCTGTGGCCAACGATGAAGAACTCAACCAGGTAACACCAGAACTGACCTCCATGTCTGGACTTCATGTTCAGGTCTGGAGAACATCTCACTGTTCACAAGCACTTAGTTCCAGTCAGAACAATCCACTTCCTGTTTGCTAGTCAGACACTCAGTTCTTTCACTAAAAGACCTTCTATATTTAGTGTCATGACTACCAAAATAAAAGCGTGGTGCAATGCTGTATAAAGCTGCTGAGTTTGCTCTGTTATTCAGCTTCTAAGGGGAGTGACCATATCAAATGGAGGAGTTCTGCCTCGGATCCACCCAGAGCTCCTGTCCAAGAAGAGAGGAAGCCGGGTGAAAGTGGACTCTCAGACGTCTGTCCCAGAGAAGCAGGAAGAGCGATCCAAGAACAAGAAGACCATCAAATCCTTTAAAAAAGTTAAAGGGAAACGAGGCCGCAAGTCAAAGGTGAGTCAGATCACCTGGACGGACACGGCGGTCCAAAATCTGTTGAAAGAAAGATCTGAGAGAAGAATCAGTGTTTATGTCTGAGGGACAGTCTGAACATCCTTTTTACTGACCCTGACTCTGTTTAATGAAACTAAATTCATAGAGTGACTCTTTACAGGAGCGGATACGGTAATCAAGTTTGATTCTTTTTGTTCTGATCGTTTCTGAACTGTCAGATTCATTTTCATTTGAAAAAGACATTTACATGATTCTTTCACTTTGACTTCACCTTCATCTCTAATCATCTGTTCAAATTAATCTTTTATTAAATCAACGAAGGACAGAGCTGCTGTAGCTCCGCCCCCCAGCAGCAACTAGATTTTTTTAAAAGTGTAAGTTAAAGATCTGACTGATTTGTTCTGATATCAGACATCTGAACACATTTCAATCGTAACTGCACTGCAAGTTTCAGCCAAGGTGATTTTCTTAGAAAAAAGTGTGAATTTGAACAATTATTTGTGAGTTTGATCCGTCACACTGACTCTGCCCTCGTACAGTGTCTTGTCAGCTGTGACACACTGCGGTCTGACTGAGAGCACAAATGTATTTCATGTAGTTTCAGCAGCAGCAGTAAAACTTTTCAGCACATACAGTAAACAGGTTAACAGGTGATCTGCCTGGTGTCGTACCGAACAAAACTGGTAAACCGAGTCTATAAACACAATGAAATGACGGTAAACTCTTTAAATGAAACAGACTGTTAAACACACAAAGAGACTCAATGAAACTCGGACTAAATTAATAGGGTAAAAAAGATCAGTAGTAAGTTCAGCAGCAGCCCGGGGCAGCAGTTCAGCAGCAGCCCGGGGCAGCAGTCCGGGGCAGCAGTTCAGAAGCAGCAGCAGCCCGGGGCAGCAGTCCGGGGCAGCAGTTCAGAAGCAGCAGCAGTCCGGGGCAGCAGTTCAGCAGCGGCCCGCGGCAGCAGTTCAGCAGCAGCCCGGGGCAGCAGTTCAGCAGCAGCAGCAGTCCGGGGCAGCAGTTCAGAAGCAGCAGCAGCCCGGGGCAGCAGTTCAGCAGCAGCCCGGGGCAGCAGTTCAGAAGCAGCAGCAGCCCGGGGCAGCAGTTCAGCAGCAGCAGCAGCCCGGGGCAGCAGTTCAGCAGCAGCAGCAGTCCGGGGCAGCAGTTCAGAAGCAGCAGCAGCCCGGGGCAGCAGTTCAGCAGCAGCAGCCACCCGGGGCAGCAGTTCAGCTGCTTGGGGCAGCAGTTCAGCTGCTTGGGGCAGCAGTTCAGCAGCAGCAGTCCGGGGCAGCAGTTCAGCTGCTTGGGGCAGCAGTTCAGCAGCAGCAGCCACCCGGGGCAGCAGTTCAGCTGCTGCACTGTAGAATGTGATTTTTATTTTATTTATTTATTTTTGTATTTGCATCACACAAACATAAGAAAGCACACACCATGATAATTTCTGTTAACTCTTATTGACACAGGGAGGCAACGATTTGATAAAAACCTTTGTAGGTCACATACTTTTGTTAAATCAGATTTTACACTGATTCTGTTCTTGGATTGAGAAAACCTCAATGAAACGGCCCTTCTGTCAGGATTTCACCCAGTTTCCTGTCTCATTTCATGTAAATAATGAACATCATGTATCGTGTCCTCTGCTGTATTCCGTCTGAAAGGTGAGGCTCGGTTCACCTGTTGTAAGTCTCAAAGCATGACGGAGCTCGATCAGGCTGATTAAAACACTCATTTGAGATGCTGCACGTGGTTTGATAAAAACTTTTCTTCTGTCAAAGACCACAGACGGAGACAAAGAGTCTGTACCAAGTTCATCTGTGGAAGACGGACCCGGAGACGGATTCACCATCCTGTCAGCAAAGAGCCTGTTTCTGGGACAGAAGGTAACGTTTGTTCAGCAGGAGCGACTGTAGCTGAAAACAAGCTGAAAGCAGCTGAACGTGTCTGATCAGCAGATGTTTTACATGAAACATCTGTCTTCAGTACAGATTCAGTGTTTAACCAGTTCTAAGATAAAATCCTTGTGAATCCACAGCTTTCGCTAACAGAGAGTGAAATCAGTAAGATCGGATCCATCAAGGTGGAGGGAATAATTAACCCCACGAACGCAGAGATGGACCTGAAAGATGGAGTAGGTGAGGGACATGCTCACATCAGCTTCATCTCTCATTAGAACCATGAACTCACTCCCAGCTGCTGTGATTTCAGGAAACGCTCTGGAGAAAGCTGGAGGCAGAGAGTTCATGGATGGAGTGAAGGAGCTGCGTAAAGCCCAGGGACCTCTGGAGGTGGCTTCAGGTACACAACATGACGAGGACTCACCAGCCTTCAGGTCCACCAGAGTCTCCTCAGACACAATGACATGAAGTAAAGAGCACCAAGTCATTTACAGGAACAAGTCGGATTCACATCAACTCATGACTCGAGAGTTGTTGTTTACAAACAAGTTAATTAATTTTAATAAATAATCAGATTCAGTAATTATAAAATTATCAAATACCAATTAGAAACTCGTTTCCTGTCTAAAGAACCAGCTGATTGGGTTGAATCTTTAATTCAACACAATCCTCCATCCTGAGCTGTAGAACCAGAACCAGGAGGAGTTCTGCCTGGACCCACTGGGTCTGAGAGGAGATCTAGAAACCTCCAGCAGAACCAGAACCAGGAGGAGTTCTGTCTGGACCCACTGGGTCTGAGAGAAGATCTAGAAACCTCCAGCAGAACCAGAACCAGGAGGAGTTCTGTCTGGACCCACTGGGTCTGAGAGAAGATCTAGAAACCTCCAGCAGAACCAGAACCAGGAGGAGTTCTGCCCGGACCCACTGGGTCTGAGAGGAGATCTAGAAACCTCCAGCAGAACCAGGAGGAGTTCTGCCCGGACCCACTGGGTCTGAGAGGAGATCTAGAAACCTCCAGCAGAACCAGAACCAGGAGGAGTTCTGCCCGGACCCACTGGGTCTGAGAGGAGATCTAGAAACCTCCAGCAGAACCAGAACCAGGAGGAGTTCTGCCCGGACCCACTGGGTCTGAGAGAAGATCTAGAAACCTCCAGCAGAACCAGAACCAGGAGGAGTTCTGTCTGGACCCACTGGGTCTGAGAGAAGATCTAGAAACCTCCAGCAGAACCAGAACCAGGAGGAGTTCTACCTGGACCCACTGGGTCTGAGAGGAGATCTAGAAACCTCCAGCAGAACCAGAACCAGGAGGAGTTCTGCCCGGACCCACTGGGTCTGAGAGGAGATCTAGAAACCTCCAGCAGAACCAGAACCAGAACCTCTGTCTGAGTATAAGAGAACTACTGATCAGTCTGTAGTAAAATACACCAGCTGATGTTTGTACTCGGGTCTTTGTGCTCAGCATCAAGCTGCTGTTGGGTCTAACAGCAGCTTGATGCTGAGCACAAAGACCTGCAGATCAAGCTCTGATTGGATGACTGCAGACTGAGCTGCTCCGCCTTGAATTAAGCAGGATTTCAGCTTCCAGTAGAGACTTTAACAGAGAATCATTTAAAGTCAGTTTAATAAGAGCTGCTAAAGATTTCACTCAGTCCAGTGAGTGAAATTCTATAAAAAATCTGTTCAATCAAATACAGAAGTGTTTACTTGCAGTCGAATGAGGTCTGATTTGTAAAGTGTTGCAACATGGTCCAGTGTTGTTCTGTGTCCCTGCAGTGGCAGTCAGTCAGGCCAGTGGGATGGCGGCTCGCTTCATCATCCACTGTAACATCCCACAGTGGGGCTCAGACAAGTGTGAGGACCAGCTGGAGAAGATGGTGAAGAACTGCCTCTCAGCAGCCGAGGAGAAGAAGCTCAAGTCTGTGGCTTTCCCATCGCTTCCAGCCGGACGGTGAGCTCGGTTCTGACCCACACACACACCTTCCGGAGTCATTACTCACCTGAGTCACTACGGTAGGGTGAATGCAGACATTGATCCTTTAACCCCGCCCCCTTCCTCTCTCCGTCTCTCAGGAACGGCTTTCCAAAGCAAACGGCTGCTCAGCTCATCCTCAAGGCCATCTCCAACCACTTTGTGTCGTCTGCCAGCTCCTCCCTGAAAAACATTTACTTTGTGCTGTTTGACAGTGAGAGCATTGGAATATACCTTCAGGAAATGGCCAAGCTGGACACCAAGTGAGGACAAGCGGGAGGTTTTTAATGTGGGCGTGTTTTCAGGCGAGAGGGCGAGCGTGTTAGTGAGTGGAGTGCTGTTCATGTTTATGTTTCACTCGTCTCGTCGGATACATTCTTTCCAGATTAGATCGTTTACATTCTTACAGTTTGCTATTATTGTCTCGTTTCATTATTTTCTTCACATTTCGTGTATTATTTTCTTGCTTCTGTAGTTCCTGTTAGTTTATTAAAAATTGTGACTGTCATTCTGCTTTGAAATAAAAACCCAGATGTTTTACACCAGACCTGTAACAGCTGTTGTTTCGGATAAAAACTAAAAACATCACAAACCCCACATCAGCATTTTTTACATTATATTTATTACATTGTAAAAAGCACATTACTTTTAATTTATATTTATATATTTGTACACATGTAATTCACCATTCAAGCACAAATTTAGCTCCTGATAAAACTACGAGTCCCGTCCAACGTATAGACCTGCAGCGTACATGTCAGTGACTGCGTAAGGCTGTAGTGTTACTCGACTAACACATTGGATCTATAATGACTGAACTGTAGCAGAAGAGTCCGCCTCACTTTACCAGTTCAATAAATAACATTAAATATCAGTGAGACGCTGAGCTGAAGCTCTCGGTCTCCACGTCAGAGAAGAGTTTGGTATGAAAACGGCTGGTCGGTCAGATTACACGGCGTTGTACACGAGGCACAATCAGCATGCAGCGATGTCGGCACACGTCTGTGGAAGCAAACTGGAGCAGCAGGAAACTAAACCAAAAAGCTTTTATTTTGAAAGGGTCAGTTTGTTTAGCTGGGATTAAATTCCACTTCAGTGTGATTCAGAGTTTCAGGTTTGCATTTTGGAGAGATGCGAGTCAGAAAATGTCAAACGACTTGTGTTTTTATACGAGTTCCAGTCGTGACTCGAGACAACAGCTGGATCGTGATAAAGAACCAATGAAAGACGTGTTTCACTGTGACGCTGCTGGTGGGAGTCCCAGCGGAGGGTTGATATCACACCACACTGACATGCTCATTTCACTAAAATTATTTCTCACATTTTAGAGCAAATTCTGATTTTAAAATGAAACTGAGGAGCGAAGTTCAGATTAAAGCTGTTAAATCAGTGCTGCAGGGTTCTTCTACAAACAGCTGGAGCTCTGGGTAGAAACCCACCTGCAGCGACAGCTCTGTGCTCATCAGACCTGCGTGTGGAATGTCTCAAAGACTTCACGTGCACATAATCCCTGTTTTTATAAGGTGCTCAAACGGTTTTTTCTTTGTTTTGTTTGGGTCGTTCAGCAGGAGCTCATGGGAGATTCATCTGCGCCTGAAATGAAACTAATCTGAACAAACTGTTGTTTTAGTGAAGGGACAACGTCACCGAGTTAACCACAGAAAGAAAAGCTGGTGATCCTCGTGTGGAGCGAGAACATCTCTGAGTTCCAACTAAACCATCAACAAGCAGCCTCTAACATCCTGTGTGCTTCCTACCGAGGCTCCTCGTTGTTCCTGCTTCATCTAACACACCAGCCAAGTCATGAGGTCCATCTAGTCTTATAAAGTTAATGACGTTATTCTACCTGTGATGAAAGATGAACGTCCTGCAGATCTTACTGCCTTTCATCAGGTAAATCAATCTGCTTTATTGCACTTCCTGTTCCCTCTTTACCTGTTAACACACAAACACAAGCTCTTCAGCTTGTATCAACATGTCCCCCCTTTCTCTCTCTCTCTCTCTCACACACACACACACACACACACACACACACACACACACACACACACACACACACATAGTTTTACTACTGCATAAAAGCATAAATGAACACTAATCCTGCGTCTCAACAAATCTTCTCTGATATAAACAAGTTCTGCTCTGAGTATTTTGGTCTTTAGGGGAAGGATTCCATCCATACATGATGCTGATAATCAGCCAGTAAATGAGTCTGTTGATGTTTAAATGCTGTAACGATCAGTCAGACTGAACTTGACCTGATTTATCACCATTTACTCAGAAACTGAGTGGAATTAGAAGATCAACAACAACAATCTGTGTGTTAGAAGAGTGTCATGTGACTAGGATGGGGGGGGCAAGCTACAGTCTTCTGACTGGTGATGTTTGTAGTCATGAGGCGGCGCGGCTGGAGGGAGCTGGACTTCTTTTACTGGACCTCATCAGGAGGACTTGCAGGTCTGGGCCCGGGAAGCAGTGGCACCGGGGACGTGGCCTCGATCAGGGCGGGATTCAGGATGATGGGGAGGGACATGGGTGGGACTCCCACCTGCAGGGGCGACGCCAGGGGCTGGAGGATCAGGGGGGACTGACCCAGAGCTGGAGGACTCTGGGTGGGAGACGAGCCTAACGGTGCTGCTGTTGGAGGAACGGAGGGCGGAACTGGAGACGAGCGCCCGGGTCCTGCAAAAGAAAACAGACTCAGGTCTTAATGCTTCTCCACTCTGACAGTCAGCATCCTGACGGGAGCTTTACCGCTGGCGGTGACTGGATGAAGCTCCTGTGGTGACGCCGGCCTGCTGGAAGCATGAGTCTGCGCTGGGGTCACTGCAGAGGGGGACTGGGAAAGGGGCGGAGCCGCCTCAGGAGATGGAGGTCGACCTGCGGTGGGTGTCGGCTGCATGGGCTCTGCTGAAGGACCAGGGTTTGGATCTAAAGACAGAACAATGAACATCATCCTGGTTCTGTCCACACTGAGACGGTTCTTTGAGGTCCTGGTAGTTACATAAGAAAATCCCAGCAGTGTGTGTTTGTACATTAACGACGGTTTGGGGCAAATGTTGCAGCCGAGTTTATAAACATCCACTTATACTTTGTTTATTTGTTAACAACATAAAACAGATATAAATGAAATCTGCAGGATCGGTGCTGCAGCTCGGTGGATATCAGCTGTTCTGGTTTGGATTGGCCTGGTCTCATTAACATTCAGCTGCAAGTTTAACTTGTTAATTACTGAGAGTTGCTCAGACATTCTGCAGGTGTGTTAATAATGATGATGCAGCTACTGGGTGTTTCAGTGTCTGATCTGGATGAGACGTACCTGGAATGACGGTCTGTTTGAAGAGCTCCTCCCTCAGGTTGGGCAGGAAGCAGACGATTCGCTCCCATGTGATCTCCCACAGGTCTGAGTATCCGGTCCTGGAGTCGGTGCTGTGGAAGATCCCTGCGGTGTCCATCACCAGCAGCATGTTCTTCAGTGATTCTGGGATGGCCTCCAGCTACACACGAACATCAACAACACCCCAGTCTGAGTATCTTCTACCACCAGGACACTTACAATACTCTGTATTTAGTCAGAATTCTCATGTAGCTTTTCCTCACCAGTAAGTCACTGGACCCTGCGTGCATGTACTTGTCCATAAAATCCAGAATGGTGAGCCACAGTGCAGCAAATGTGGGGAGGGACAGCAGAGGAGACAGGTGCTGGAGGAAGACCTGAAAACACAAGGACAACATGTTCATACAAACGGACCCGGGAAGCAGCTTTAAAATGAACAATTTAGGTCACAATTCAAACCCCAAATAAAGTAAACACACAACAGAGACAGAAGTGATCATTGGCGGTGAGTTTTGGACAGTTTGTGGTTCCAAACCTTTGACAGAAGGGTGCAGGCTCTCATTCTGGTCTCCTCCATTCCACCCACATCTGCAGGACTGATGTTTTCCAGCAGTTTGGTCAGCAGGGGGAAAAGAACCTGCAAGCACAAGTCATTCAGATCTGGAGTCGTAACTCTAAGAACAGGTTCCACTGTGAACCAGCTTCAGACCTTGTTGAAGCACGATTCCCACTCTGTTGCATCGAGAGTCTGCAGATCGTGGACAAGCAGAGCTCTCTGCAGGTAGGTGAGCGCCTGCATGCGGACCTGTCTCCTGGCATCGCAGCACAGCCAGGCGATACCTGCAGAGGGGAATCATTAGTGTCCAGCCCCCTTGATCACAGCTGGTCTACAGAGCATGTCTCTATAATAACTTCTCTCTGAGACAGGTTCAATCAGGAAGCTGTGATGTGCTCCCACCTTGCAGCAGAGGGCACCAGCAGCTGGTCCACAGAGTCTGGGAGTCAGCTTCTATCTTCTTGTTTGATGCCTCTAGGTGGCGCTGCTCCTCTGCCCAGGAGCTGTAGATGCTGGCTGCCCGTGTGTGCAGCGTGTGCATCAGGTCCAACAGCTGCATGGAAACAACAACAACATGTTTTAGATGCTGAATGTGGGACAGGCAAATAAAGTTAAAACCCGTCTGGATTTTCAGGTTGAAGGATTTTACTGCAGCAGGAAGTTCAGCTGAAACCATCTGAATGTCATAGATGGAAAATGAAGCAGCTTGAATATTTCTGAACTGTAAAACTTCATTTTAATTCCCTTTCAGCTGCATCTTTAATCTGTCCTGATATGTAGGACCAAACAGCCAGAAGGTCTCCAGATGGATCTGCTGGCATCAACTCCAGGATGCTGAACGTTCATCTGCAGGTTGATTCACATGTTAACCCTCTGGGGACCGAGGGTTTTTTGGAGAAATAAACTTTTGACTTTTTTTTGTTTAAATGCTACTAAAACACCACCTTTCAATGCCCCATAATGTCCTATACCTTGTTTTTTTTATTTTGAATTGAAATATCATAAACTGCTGTGTAAATGAGGCTCCTTTGCTTGAAATAAAGAGTATTAGAATAAAAAATACAAAAAAAATTAGGCGAAAATTAGAATATCACTCTTTATTCAAGAAAAACCCACATTAAATATCAATGAATAAGAAAAAAAATTGACAACCGCGCGTCATGCGCAAAAGACAAAGGCTCTGATTGGAACACCGACTTTGACACGACACTGTATCCCTTGTGAATGGGCTAGAGCGATGCTGGAACTACCGTCTGAAAGCTTGGATTCTCCCGATTTAGAGGGAAAAAAGTACGTTTCTATCTTTTATGGTTCGGAAGCTATGTTCGAATAAACACAACAAGGTCCCTGGCATCGTCGACGATGACGGCGTCCCCGTAGCGTTAAACTGAAAGTGGCATGTTTATCTCAGGTCCAGCACTGACCAGTAAACCAACAAACAAAAACAAGTAGGCTCTTTTGGAAGCATGAAAACTGGAGCAGGTTTAAAACTTCAAACGGACAGAAAACAGCTGAATCTGATTGTTTGGAAGTTTTAGAGGAAAAAGAGAAAAGTGAAACATAAAGACCAGATGCATGAAATCACTTCAACAAACCGCTCTACAGTTCAGAAACACAGGACTGACAGGATGTTATCAGGTAAAACTTTAACTCTTCTTAAAGCTGCTTTACTGCACATGATGACAGCAACAACCCCCCCGCTGCACTCTAAAACATCTGGAGGGAGTTTACAGTCAACATGTGGATAAAACAGGAAGCTGAGTTTGAATCAACAAAAGGTAGAAGTGGACTACGGTACTTACATCCTGACTAACCTGTAATGACACTGTATGATAGCTGGCGGGCACGCCCTCGTCCTCCTCCTCATCGCTATGGGAACGTGATGGACGCTGGCTGGACGCTCTGCTGCCGCCTCGTCTCGTACTGGACGTGGTGTCCTTCTCCCTCCCGCCGCCTTTCTTCCTCATCCGGGACTTGGACGAGTCGTACTTGTGGCTCTTCTTCTTGTCGTGGTTGCGGTAACCTTCAAAGCATAAAGTTTTGAAAAATTCAATGTTGTTGTATTAAATGTTCACTGCAGTCAAAACTCATTAAGATTATTATGTCTGGATAAAACTGAAGAGAAGTTTTTTACATTTACTGAAGAACCAGGTCAGACTGAGTAAAAATATTCACCAGTATGAATATGTTTATACGAACCATTTCCTGTTTGGTGGAATGATTTAGTAGAAATGCAGCTTGACAAAAAACTATTTGGAAGCAGATGTTCTGAACACAAAGAAACACTTTCAAAAGCTTTTCCTTAAAACCCCGTTTAAAGAAAAGATCAGATCAAAAACTCAACAGAGTAATAGAAGGCTTTACAGCTTCTATTAGTGTCTGAAAAAGATTAACGCCATGCTTCAGCCCACTGCTTTGATGACCCGTTGCTTTTGTTTGATTGTGTAAAGATCTGCTGACAGCTCGGAGCCTGAAGTGCCTGCAGCACAATGATAAAACGAAAAGACTCTCAGCTGTGCACCGCTGCCTTTTTCATCCTTCGTTTTTATATTACTGCAGGTCACAAACATCACATGGAGAGGGGGGGGAGAGAGAGAGAGACACAGAAAGAGAGAGACAGACAGAGAGAGTGAGGGAGAGAGAGACAGACAGAGAGACAGACAGAGAGACACAGAAAGAGAGAGACACAGAGAGACAGAGAGAAACAGAGAGAGAGAGACAAGACAGACAGGAACAAGACATAAATATGTAACATGAAATATATTTAACACCCTTCACGTCCAACAAGCATTAAGACAATGACGTTTTTAATTAAGACCCTTTGCCATGATTTTAGTGTCTTTAAAAAGACATGTTAGAAATCTGTCTGACACCACTTGGACCAGGGCTGGACCAGGGCTGGACCAGGGTTAGACCAGGGTTAGACCAGGGTTAGACCGGGGCTGGACCAGGGTTAGACCAGGGTTAGACCGGGGCTGGACTGGGGCTGGACCAGGGTTAGACCAGGGCTGGACCAGGGTTAGACCAGGGTTAGACCGGGGCTGGACCAGGGTTAGACCAGGGTCAGACCAGGGTTAGACCGGGGCTGGACTGGGGCTGGACCAGGGTTGACCAGGGCTGGACCAGGGTTAGACCGGGGCTGGACCAGGGTTAGACCAGGGTTAGACCGGGGCTGGACTGGGGCTGGACCAGGGTTAGACCAGCGTTAGACCGGGGCTGGACCAGGGTTGGACCAGGGTTAGACCAGGGTTAGACCGGGGCTGGACCAGGGTTGGACCAGGGTTAGACCAGGGCTGGACTGGGGCTGGACCGGGGCTGGACCAGAGTTAGACCAGGGTTAGACCGGGGTTGGACCGGGGCTGGACCAGGGTTAGACCAGGGTAAGACCAGGGTTAGACCGGGGCTGGACTGGGGCTGGACTGGGGCTGGACCGGGGCTGGACCGGGGCTGGACCGGGGCTGGACCAGGGTTAGACCAGGGTTAGACCAGGGTAAGACCAGGGTTAGACCGGGGCTGGACTGGGGCTGGACCAGGGTTGACCAGGGCTGGACCAGGGTTAGACCAGGGTTAGACCAGGGTTAGACCAGGGTTAGACCAGGTTAGACCAGGGTTAGACCGGGGCTGGACCAGGGTTAGACCAGGGTTAGACCGGGGCTGGACTGGGGCTGGACCAGGGTTAGACCAGGGTTAGACCGGGGCTGGACTGGGGCTGGACCAGGGTTGACCAGGGCTGGACCAGGGTTAGACCAGGGCTGGACTGGGGCTGGACCAGGGTTAGACCAGCGTTAGACCGGGGCTGGACCAGGGCTGGACCAGGGTTAGACCAGGGTTAGACCAGGGTTAGACCGGGGTTGGACCGGGGCTGGACCAGGGTTAGACCAGGGTTAGACCAGGGTAAGACCAGGGTTAGACCGGGGCTGGACTGGGGCTGGACCAGGGTTGACCAGGGCTGGACCAGGGTTAGACCAGGGCTGGACTGGGGCTGGACCAGGGTTAGACCAGCGTTAGACCGGGGCTGGACCAGGGCTGGACCAGGGTTGGACCAGGGTTGGACCAGGGTTAGACCAGGGTTAGACCAGGGTTAGACCAGGGTTAGACCGGGGTTAGACCAGGGTTAGACCGGGGCTGGACCAGGGTTAGACCAGGGTTAGACCAGGGTTAGACCAGGGTTAGACCAGGATTAGACCAGGGTTAGACCGGGGCTGGACTGGGGCTAGACCAGGGTTAGACCAGGGTTAGACCAGGGTTAGACCGGGGCTGGACCAGGGTTAGACCAGGGTTAGACCAGGGTTAGACCGGGGCTGGACCAGGGTTAGACCAGGGTTAGACCGGGGTTAGACCAGGGTTAGACCAGGGTTAGACCAGGGTTAGACCGGGGTTGGACCAGGGTTAGACCAGGGTTAGACCGGGGCTGGACTGGGGCTGGACCAGGGTTAGACCAGCGTTAGACCGGGGCTGGACCAGGGCTGGACCAGGGTTAGACCAGGGTTAGACCAGGGTTAGACCAGGGTTAGACCAGGATTAGACCAGGGTTAGACCGGGGCTGGACTGGGGCTGGACCAGGGTTGGACCAGGGTTAGACCAGGGTTAGACCCGGGTTAGACCGGGGCTGGACCAGGGTTAGACCAGGGTTAGACCGGGGCTGGACCGGGGCTGGACCAGGGTTGACCAGCGTTAGACCGGGGCTGACCAGGGCTGGACCAGGGTTAGACCAGGGCTGGACTGGGGCTGGACCGGGGCTGGACCAGAGTTAGACCAGGGTTAGACCGGGGTTGGACCGGGGCTGGACCGGGGCTGGACCAGGGTTAGACCGGGGCTGGACCAGGATAAGACCAGGGTTAGACCGGGGCTGGACCAGGGTTAGACCAGGGTTAGACCAGGATAAGACCAGGGTTAGACCAGGATAAGACCAGGGTTAGACCAGGATTAGACCAGGGTTAGACCGGGGCTGGACTGGGGCTAGACCAGGGTTAGACCAGGGTTAGACCGGGGTTGGACCAGGGTTAGACCAGGGTTAGACCAGGGTTAGACCAGGGCTGGACCAGGGTTAGACCAGGGTTAGACCGGGGTTAGACCAGGGTTAGACCAGGGTTAGACCAGGGTTAGACCAGGGTTAGACCGGGGCTGGACCAGGGTTAGACCAGGGTTAGACCAGGGTTAGACCGGGGCTGGACCAGGGTTAGACCAGGGTTAGACCGGGGCTGGACTGGGGCTGGACCAGGGTTGACCAGGGCTGGACCAGGGTTAGACCAGGGCTGGACTGGGGCTGGACCGGGGCTGGACCAGGGTTAGACCAGGGTTAGACCGGGGCTGGACTGGGGCTGGACCGGGGCTGGACCAGGGTTGACCAGGGCTGGACCAGGGTTAGATCATGGTCAGACCAAAGCTGGACCAGGGCTGGACCAGGATAAGACCAGGGTTAGGCCAGGATTAGACCACGGTTAGACCAGGGCTGGACCAGAGTTAGACCAGGGCTGGACTGGGGCTGGACCGGGGCTGGACCAGAGTTAGACCAGGGTTAGACCAGGGTTAGACCGGGGCTGGACTGGGGCTGGACCAGGGTTAGACCAGGGTTAGACCAGGGCTGGACCAGGGTTAGACCATGGTCAGACCAAAACTGGACCAGGGCTGGACCAGGATAAGACCAGGGTTAGACCGGGGCTGGACTGGGGCTGGACCGGGGCTGGACCAGGGTTAGACCATGGTCAGACCAAAGCTGGACCAGGGCTGGACCAGGATAAGACCAGGGTTAGGCCAGGATTAGACCACGATTAGACCAGGGCTGGACCAGAGTTGGACCAGGGCTGGACTGGGGCTGGACCAGGGTTAGACCGGGGCTGGACCAGGGTTAGACAAGGGTTAGACCGGGGCTGGACCAGGGTTAGACCAGGGTAAGACCAGGGTTAGACCGGGGCTGGACTGGGGCTGGACTGGGGCTGGACCGGGGCTGGACCGGGGCTGGACCGGGGCTGGACCAGGGTTAGACCAGGACTGGACCAGGGTTAGACCAGCGTTAGACCGGGGCTGGACCAGGGCTGGACCAGGGTTAGACCAGGGTTAGACCAGGGTAAGACCAGGGTTAGACCGGGGCTGGACCAGGGTTAGACAAGGGTTAGACCGGGGCTGGACCAGGGTTAGACCAGGGTAAGACCAGGGTTAGACCGGGGCTGGACTGGGGTTGGACCGGGGCTGGACCAGGGTTGGACCAGGGTAAGACCAGGGTTAGACCGGGGCTGGACTGGGGCTGGACTGGGGCTGGACCGGGGCTGGACCGGGGCTGGACCGGGGCTGGACCAGGGTTAGACAAGGGTTAGACCGGGGCTGGACCAGGGTTAGACCAGGGTAAGACCAGGGTTAGACCGGGGCTGGACCGGGGTTGGACCAGGGTTAGACCAGGGTTAGACCAGGGTTAGACCGGGGCTGGACTGGGGCTGGACCAGGGTTAGACCAGGGTTGGACCAGGGTAAGACCAGGGTTAGACCGGGGCTGGACCAGGGTTAGACCAGGGTTGGACCAGGGTTAGACCGGGGCTGGACCGGGGCTGGACCGGGGCTGGACCGGGGCTGGACCGGGGCTGGACCGGGGCTGGACCAGAGTTAGACCAGGGTTAGACCAGGGTTAGACCGGGGCTGGACTGGGGCTAGACCAGGGTTAGACCAGGGTTAGACCAGGGTTAGACCGGGGCTGGACCGGGGTTGGACCAGGGTTAGACCATGGTCAGACCAAAGCTGGACCAGGGCTGGACCAGGATAAGACCAGGGTTAG
>SSNP01000172.1:105165-166652 GCA_006937955.1 Pachypanchax playfairii | reverse complement strand
AGGTGTCTTTTATACTGATAACGAGTTCACACAGGTGCCATTAATACAGGTAACGAGTGGAGGACCGAGGAGCCTCTTAAAGAAGTTACAGGTCTGTGAAAGCCAGAAATCTTACTTGTTTGTAGGTGACCAAATACTTATTTTCCACCATAATTTGCAAATAAATTCTTTAAAAATCAGACAATGTGATTTTCTGGATTTTTTTTCCTCATTTTGTCTCTCATAGTTGAGGTATACCTATGATGAAAATTACAGGCCTCTCTGATCTTTTTAAGTGGGAGAACTTACACAATTGGTGGCTGACTAAATACTTTTTTGCCCCACTGTATATATATATATATATATATATATATATATATATATATATGTGTGTGTGTGTGTGTGTGTGTGTGTGTGTGTGTGTGTGTGTGTGTTTCTGTACAAACCACAAGCCATCCACTGCTGGCCATGTCCACGTCAGTCGTAGAGCGAGGTATCCTGGTCTTGTTGTGGTCTGTGTAGACCTCAGAGTCAGACGTGTAACCACGATCTAAACTCACTTCACTGGAATGATGAGCAGGTAGTTCACTGTCTGACTGTGCACCTGGAAACAAACCAGTAAACACCTTTTACTCATTTGTATGTTTGACAGATAACAAGGTGGTTTGGGAGGTTTATATTAGGGATGTCCAGATCCGATCATGTGATCGGAAATCGGGCTCGATCACGTAGTTTCAGACTTGATCGGAATCGGACGTTACCTCCCGATCAGGACTCAGACATATATGTATGTATATATATATTCTCATTAGTTTTTAACGCATCTATGCACCTTTTCGTGTGCCGTCAGTATCCGGGACAGTTTCCCTCGCAACCCGCAGCCGCCGTTTTAAGAGGGGACGCGTTTCCATGACGACCGACCGTAACGTGTGTGAAAATGTGAACGTTAATAGTCCTGTAGTCGACACAACAGTGGAGAAGATGAGGACTTATAAAAACCTCGATGCGTATATTTTCTTCGAGGTAAGATTCTTTAATTGGCTCGGTGGATGTTGTGTTGAGAATGTTGCCACGTTAGCTTCGCTAGCCGTGTTAGCATGAGTTCCAGTGTTAGTTTATAATCATATTAAATCCCTATGATATTATCTTAAACTGGTTTATGGAGTGGAGGTGATCACTTACTGCATGCAGAAGACATCCCATGATCATGTTACTCTTTCTGCAGTATCTGCAGTTCTGATCAGCTAATTACATAACGTTTTATTTAATAACGTAATGTCCGTCCACCGGGTTGTGTGCGTCCAGACTGTCTGCGTGCTCTGCATTCGCTCTCGTCATGTTCGTTTTTACACACAAGTAACAACTTCATGACTCCCCACCGTGAAGAAGCCCAGGGGAAACCTCAGGACTGCTGACTGTCCCGTCCCTGCAGCTAAATATTAAAATAGGGTGAATTAAATACAACAGAAGGAACATCCTGGATCTGTTTATTTGCTACTTTTTATTCATTTTTTTAATGTATTATAGCTCGGATCGGGACTCTATCTGTAGATACTCAAAATCAAATGACTCAGACTCGAGGTCAAATAATCTTGATCAGGACATCCTAGTTTTTATTTATAAGGCCTGATGCATAGCTCACGCTGCTGGGAGGAATACTGAACCTGTGTCGTTGTCAGCTGAGGTTGCAGCGAGCTGGAAGGAGGCGGGAGGTTTAACTCCTGCTCCGATGCACTCCAACAGAGAGAAGAGTGTGTACCAGTCATCTGTACAGTGGATGTTGGCTGCGTTGGTCTTCAGCAGCTCGTGCAGGCCATACGCCACCTCCCTGCAGACGCGGGACAGCACATGTGGCTTCATCATTAGTAGAAGGCGCAGTGAGAGAAGAACCTGTAGGTGCACAAAGAACATCCAGCATGATGAACATGATGTTATTCTAGAGGTATATTTTATAACCTCAACCTGAGCCACACCCCTATGTGTAGGGTTGGATGTATGTAGATGTTTTTAAAGGCAGAGCTGAAACAAAGCCTTAATTTACTGGTGGTGGGGGGGGGGGGGGTTGTACCTGCGAGCTGATGTCTTCTCGGCGCAGCAGGCGAACCGCAAGTCGAAGAAGTCCCACGACGGCCCTCTCCACCAGAAAACAGCTTTCAGTGGCGTGAACACAGAGATGACAGAGATGGTCTCGCACTGTCTGCCAAACACACGACACGCGGTCCCTGCAAACACACAAAGCACTAGCATTAGCATTAGCAAGCTCAAACTAACAGACAACGTCAGTAACAGTTCTCTGGGTTCTCCATCCGACCGGTTCTCCAGAACGATGCGCAGCAACATCTCCAAGCAGAAGGCAGCATCCTCTTCATCATAAGTCTCTTCATCTGGTGTGACTGATATCAGAGCCTGATGAGGAAAATCAAGTGAGTCCAGTGATAGAAGAAAGACTTCCCTCCAGATTAAACATGAACATGAGACAGAGTTCAGGAGATAAAATCCAAACCTTCATCAGTTCCTGTAGAGACTCCAGCTGGAGGAATTTACTCTCAGTAATCAGCTTCTCTGGGTCACATTGCTGAGAACAAGAGAATAAAACACTGATGTGAAGGTGGAGAAAAGGCAGATTGACTCTTTTACATTGTCATGATGTTAGAAAAAGAACTGATGATTTCAGTAAATAATTCTTATTATATTTAAACTTCACTGCACGGGGTTTTATATCCAGCAGACAAACTGGTCTCACTCTGGACCTCAAACTAAAAGAACTAACAGAATATCTTGAGTGGTTTTAAAACTCTGGCTGTGAGTTTTATACCTTTATGCAGACGATGGCAGCTTGCTTGGCTTCCTGGTTTTCTGTAGACGGTCCTCTGAGTCCGGATTGCTCCACTCCACTCAGCGTCAGCCAGTTGACAATACTTAGCATCGTTGATTCTCCACTGGCATCAAACAGGAGGAAACAGAGATATATATACATCAGAAAGTGTTTTTTTTAATGGCATCTTATCTGAAAGGTACTAACATGTTTTTGTAAAGGAAAATGACTGAGTGACATAATATAATGATATAATTGCAGGATAAGATTTACCGAATTGAAGGCGTTTCCTCCCTCTGAAGAGAAATTTTTCCGTTGGGCTCAATAAAATCTTCAACCTGAAGGAACAAACACAAAGTTTCACCCCTGACCAGCAGGTGGCAGCAGAGATCATAAAATCCTCTGTCTTACGTCCCCACCAGCAGACTGAGGTGTTATCACAAAGGAGACACTGTTGAGTCCCTGACAGAATGGAAAGTGTGTTTAGAGTTTATAAATGAAGGTCTAACCTCAACCATGGCTTTGGGCAGGAGCTGAGCTCTGAACAGCTGCAGCATGGACTCCATGATGTTCTTCCAACCCTCCCTCAGGATGTTGCCGTGACGATGGGCGAGGTCAAACACGGTCTTGGCTGCGGTTTGGGCCTTATTGTTACTGCCAAATACTGTTGGAAGGTTTTCTACCGACTGCAGGAGGAACAACACAATCCAGACATGTTTCTGCGTCTACTGTTTGTTTCTTTGTCCCTAATTCAAAAAACTTCGGTTTACACCACAAATTAAAATGAATCCATTTACAAAATGTGTTAAAAATCTTTCTGCTCCAGCAGAGCTAAACATTCTGTTCTCTCACGTAATGAGATTTCTGTATTTTACAGTCAATTTTACAGTAAATCTTCTCAGTCTGATGTGTTTTTGTCTCTGGAGTCAAACTGGATTAAATCAGCTCAACAGGATGTTGACTTTCCTCTGACGGGGACTCACCTCGCTGCTCAGGGTAGTGAACTTGCAGAGGGAGATGATCAAGTTGTCAAACACGTCACTGAAGCCATAGTGAGCTGCTATCATTGCACATTTTCTACAAAGACACAAACAGGTGAATATATAAATGAAACAAAGTGCAGCACCTTCATGTGAAAACTATAAACAACAAACCCCGTCTCAGTCCATCAGAGGACTGTTCTGTACCTGAAGCCAGTGATGGACTTTTGGATGATGTTATAGTCGAGGCTTTTGTCAAACACGTAGGAGAGAGCAGCGATGGTGGGACCCCAAGTCATGGAGAACAAGTCGTGATCGTAGCTGCCGGGTGGAAGGTGGAGGAAAACACCCTCAGGTGTCGCACCGCGATGGAGCAACACGCTCCACACGTAGTTCTCCTTCACTAACCCGGTCTGCTCATCAGGCATCACGATCTCCTCGTTCCTGCACAGGAAGACACATCAGCTCATACAGGAAGTGGATTTTTAAAGATTACATCAGAGGTGCTAAATTAAGTAAAGGTCAAATCAATGCAGCTTGGGTTAAGCAACAAACAGATGAGTAGCTCTGGGACGATATATTGTCCCACAAATTATTGATGATAAACGATATTATTGTCGATATTTTTGAGACCAAAATAACCACTTATATAATGTTAATATATTATAATAATCCAAATACAAATACACCCTTTAAAATGCAACATTTAAACTTTTATTTAACATTGAAATGTCCAGAACCAGAACTTTTAAATAAATAACAAATAAATAAAATAAACAAGGACTCTCAGTCTCTGTTAGAAAATATTGCACCAAAAATAATAAAATACACCCCGTCTCTCCAAAACAATAAATACAATGGTCCATCCAGTGTCAACAACTTCAAAAAATGATAATAATTAATAATAATAATTTTGCGGTGCTCCGACTGTATTTGTTTTGTCGACCAAACGCTTCATTGAGCTCTTCATCTCGGGTGCAGTTTTTTTGCCGAGCTGTGAAAACTCGACCAGGTGATTATCTTTCAGGTGGGAATGTACGTTTTTTATATTGTCTTTTTTTATTACTACAATTTTGGAACAGAGTTGACATATTGTCTCGTCTGCGTTCATTACCCCGCCTCTCTCACTGAGCTTGAAGCTGATATACTCCCACACCGGGGCCGTAGCATTTGGCTTTGCTATAAGTTTCTCCATTCTCCTCACGAGGCTCACTTCCTGCTTGCAGCTCCGCTTCCTCCCAGAGATACAAAGATCCTGAATGACTGACAGGATGCTTCACTCCCTTCTTTTCATCCTGCTAAGTCACTAACATGCCCAGGTGCTGAGACCGATGCAGACTGAACCCTCTCGTGTTTTGAAGGCGAGAGATGAGAAAAACAAAAACAGGCACGCACATGGCGATATGTCGAAGTCGGAAAAATTATTGAGTTGATTTTCTTCTATTGTTTGATTAATTGATTTATTGATTATCATCCCAGCCCTACAGATGAGCTAATAAATAAGTATCAACTGAGACGTCAGACTTCAGAGGAAATGGAACAACTTTTTTAAACATTTTTAGGATTAAAAATTCAAAAATAAAGTCAATAAATAATAAAAAGAGAGACTTTCTTTATTCAAGCCACTACACAGACTGAGTCAGCAGATTTGTGTTGTGACAGCAGCTTACTTGATAGCATTGTAGATGTCTTCCAGCATGTCCTGGTCAAAGTCCTTGGTTCCATTCACACCCTTCAGATTTTTTTTAAATTGCTGTTTGAAGAAACACAAACAAAATTTAGAATATATCTTGCAGGATGGTCCCGAAAACAAAAGATTTTCTCGTCTTTTGGAGAAAGAACCTCAGCTACGAGACAGAGGAGTCAGGTTTCAGTGCTTCGTTAACTGAGCATCAAACCAACAATTAAAAAGGGCCGAGATACTGATATTATGTGTCACTTAATAAGCTTTAGTTGCATCATTAGGAAAACAGGGATTAGACCCAAGAAGCTCCTGTAAACAAACATAACCACTCGGTGATGAGTGACAGCCTCAAGGCTCAGTTTTATGTCGGGTTTGTCTTCCTCGCAGGCATCAAGAGGAGGAAATAGGAGCTGCTCTGCAGGGACACAGAGAAATAAACACCGGCAGACAGAAGCAGAGAGAGCGGGAGGCTGCGGAGGATCAAGCCTTTTATTTGTAATACTCATATCAGGGCACGCCGTCTCAAACACATCATCACTCATTATCCGAGCAGCTCTGAGAGCAGCTGCTGGCATCAACAGGCCGTGTTTTATGGACAAAATTAACTTCACACCACTGACCTTACCTTTACCTCACTCAAAACATGTCGTGTCATTTGGAGGAAACTGGATCTGATTTACATGCAGTGATGCTGAACATAGTTTTAAAAATAACCCTACTGCCAACAGATGCTACGCTGAATGCTACACATTGCAAACTGCTAAGTGAGTGAAGCGCTAGGCGCCACGTTTACTGGCCCTCTCAGATCTATTGTGTGGAAGCCTCTGCCTGTTGTCTGAGCCTGGAGGTCAGCGGGCCTCCTGCGAGGGGAGAGTTTAAACATATAGCACCAGCTGTAGGATCAGGAACCGCTCTGCTCAAGAAAGAACCGCCCCATCAGAAAAGAGACCGAGACAGACAGAAAGGGGAAAGCTGGCTGCTCGTATTTATCAGTGAGAGTGGCCCACCCACAATCTGTCCACAACTTCCCCAAGAGACAGTGTTTAGTCTTCAGCTGCTGTCAATCAAAGGCAGAAAAAACACAGACAGCAGATAAAGCAAGTAACACCCCCCCCCCCGCCCGTCCTGTTTAGGATGAGTTCACCTCTAACATGGACCACCGCTGCTTACAGCTGTCGGCTGTGGTCGTCTGAGCTGCACTAGTGTAAAAGCTCACACACTTGCAGGAATTTCACACCAGCAGACACAAATGGTGGAACGTCTCAGTGAGAGAAAACTGGATATGAAGGCAGCGCAGCGTGTTCCACCCCCATCCCAAAACGCAGCTCTTCACTCTGATGGAGTTCGATCGTTTCTGCTCACAACATCTGAGATGCTCCTCTCCAGTGATCCAACTTACCAGCAGACTTTTCATAGGGTTCTGGTTCTGTACTGCAGTGGGTGGGGTGACATACCTCCACAGTCATGGGGATGTTCTGCTTGCGGACGTTGTGGTTGTGCTGGTCGGTGTTCAGCATTATGACAGCGTAGGCCAAAGCAAAGCCGGCATCGTTGGTCATGAACGGAGAGCCGTTTACTTTCTGTAAACAAAGTATTAATATAAACTTTATTCAGAGTCAAATGGAGGATAAATCTGGATCCATCTGTTTACAATCACCTATCAGATCTGAAAGTTACTGCCAGTAGAACCAACTTTGGGTTCTCTGTGTTAACAAGTCATTTGGTTCTACCACCAGAACCAGAACCCAGAACCAGAACCAGAACCAGCCACTGAAGCTGTATCAGTTTACTGTCACAAACACCAAGTTAATATAATGATGGTTCAAATAACCTGTTTGTTTCCCATTTATCTATAAACATAATAAACTCTATAATGTTCTAATAATAAACTACAGGACAGTTTCCTACCTGTTACATAAGACAGCTAATCTATCCTTGTCCATGTTCTGTATCTCTCCCAGCGCTGACATCACACTCAGTCCAAAGAGTGGAAAACTCATTTACAGTGTCACTGCCTAAAATTAATCATCCACTCTTTCAAAGCTACTATTTGTGTGTGTGTTGTCGGCTATGAAAAGGACATTACTAGGAATACTTTCCAGTGCAAATGACTCCTCGTACTATTTTGAGAGGTCAAATGTTCTCCTCAGTGCAGTTTGCCCTTTGCCCATCATTGTGTGCTAATCTTCATGCCATCCTGCTTCTATCATCTGAAGGCAATCATGAAACAATGAAAGTTTCTGATCTATCACCTTCACAAGTTTGAATAATCTGAATAATATGAGCACTTCAAAGTAACCGACATTATGTTTCTGTTGTGTCTTACATGCCAGTTGTCTGTGAAAGTCTCCAGGAGTCTCTGAATAACAGGAGCCTCTCCAGGGAGTCGGAAGGCCTCCAAGTAGAGCCGCAGAGCCTCATCGATACGAAGGCCCTGAAAGGTGAACGTGCTGTAAGGAGAATCAGGTTAGACTGAATGACATCATACAAGTCATTTATCTGTAATATGAACTGGAAGTCCACTCTACTTCACAAAGCTGTCCAGGAGCTCCATGTGCTTGCGATCGCTGATGAACTCGCCGATCATTTTCTTGTCCAAACGAGGGTTTTCTCTGAGCCACTGGGCCACCTGGTTGTTGTCCATCGGGTCACTGAGGAGACCTTTTTCCTGCAGGAACTGGATTCCTTTCTTGGGCTTCTGGTTAAACTGCTCTGTGCCTGTAATCAGAAGCTGAACACACATCAAAGCAAATCCAGTTAGCAGTGTGATGATCGGTTCTGGGTGTTACCTAACATCTGGATCACACTGACCTTCTTCTTTGCTCTTATTTCCATCAGCTCCTGGGACTCAGGTGAACATGAGGAGAAACGCTGAGGCTTTTTAGGGCTTTTCTTTTCTGCTGAAGGTAATAACATTTTAATTAACTCTCAGTTACAGACTCCACTACAGTCTGAAGGACTTCAACATGTTTAAGAAGTCTTACCAACATCAGCGTCTCCTTGATCCTGTCTACCCAGTCTCATCCTCTCTGCCATCAGGTGTCCACTAGTCGGTGGACATACTGCTGCACTCACAGCTTGTGTAGAACTATTAGCGTTGCTAATTCTATTAAGATCTGATATTAATAGGCAAAGAACAAGAATATTAATCATTTACGTTACAAAGACAACAACAGGTATGAAAAGTCAGGTGATTTGTACCAGATGTTGAGTCTGCTCCGTTTATAGAAGAGCCTTGTCCTTCTGCCAGCAGTGTGTCTGACTGCTCCTGCTGTGTGGTGTTGTAGAGCACCTTGGCCTGGCAGTGAGCTTCAATGCTGTTGATAACTGTGAGCAGGGCCTCCAGCGACAGCAGGTGAGTGGTGTACAGCTGCCCCGACACTGGGAAGGCGTTCTGTTCAAAACCAAAAGGTAAAAGATGATCTTTTCTACATGAAATCAGCCAAATTAAAGACACTGCTAAACACTCTACTGCCTTTCACACCAGCGTTTTCCATTTACACCATCGATGTTGAGAAATGATGGAACTTTAACAGTTTTAATGTTGAAAATGACATTATGTGAGATTGGTTAGTGCTCAGACATGTTGAGGGATGGTTCTACAGCCCATTATCTGTAAAACTAACTGAGGTATGGATCTTTTCCAGTTTGATTCACAGACATGAATAAAATCTAGGACAGATGTCTCGTCTCTTTCCAGCTGAATTTTTGAACCAGAAGAGTGACCTTTAGGGCTGCTGTTTTTGATCTGTTTTTAACTAGTCGTGTTACAGACATTGTGCAGAAAAAACATCCAAATATCTACTGCTTATAGAGTGCAGCCTAAATATGTACAAATCTCTTTTTCTTTTTAAAGTTAGTGGGTGTGGCTTATATTCAGGTGCGCTCAATAGACCAGAAATGACAGTAGCTGCTGATGTACATTCTGAAACTTTCAATAAGATCAGTCCAACGCTCCATATTGAGATAACAAATGTACAGACACACCAAAAAACTACTGCCCACCTCTGGACCTTTGTAAGTGGACAATAAAGTTAAATTTAAACTGAACCTTAGATTAAAAACATCCTGAGGGAATGTTACCTTGGACAGCAGCTTTGTAAGGTCTTCAAACAGATTGGAGCAGTAGAAATCACAGTCATAGTTGATGTAAAGCTCAGTAACAAAGCTGGGGATCCTCCACAGCTGGACCAGAGCCTCCAGAGCCATCTCCTTCATCTCATAGGGCATTTTAATGTTCTCTGATGTGATGATGTCCATCAGCTTCTTCAGGTACATCTGCAACACCAGCTGACTGTGTTAGGTTCTTCAAGATGGTTTTATAACACACTTTATACCACAGACCAAGTAATCTGATTGGACAACAGACATTCCAGAGTGCCAATATTACAGAACAACAGCACTGGGACTTTTTACAGACACACGGAAGGAGCCGGGACCAGCCGAATTTTAAAACCAGACAGATTGAAAGGTCTCTTAATCAGTGTTTCCTGACATTTTTTAGATATAAAATGTTTCATATTACTGGTTAATACTTAAATAACCACAAAGTCCTGAAATTTGTATGAAATGGCCTCTTTAAATTCTACACTTTTTGGTCTAAAAACATCTTAGTGCTGCCCTCTTAGGGTTAAATGAGGCTATTGCATTTGAAATTTGTGATTGGTTGAAAGCGGTTTATGTCCACATCACCAGCATCGTCTCTAAGACACGCCTCCTGGAGTATAAAACCATCTCTCAGACAGACACGCTTGCACCCGCCCGCCTGTTGTCTCCAGCTTCTCATCTAAGCTGCACAGAGGGATTTAGAGCAACTGGCTGAAAACTACAACAAACAGAATAACTAATATCATTAAAATCTGGACAAAGACTTTATTTTACTGCAGTGATTGTGTGGATGGGATTTGTGCACGTTATATTTCTATTCAGATGTTTACTCAGACCCATGTCAGCAACACAGCAGTAGCTTTAGCATTGTGGCTAACAACAATCAATCGGTAAACTACTCTGAAAACTACGACATAGAGAATAACTATTATCATTAAAATAATAATTAAATCAGGACAAAGACTTCACTGCAGTGGATGTGATTTATAGACGTTATATTCTCATCATGGTCGGGTTACCTCTCTGCAACACGGCAGAGTCACACTGAAGCTAATCTAAACGCGGAGAAGTGCTACACGTCAATCACAGCTTAGGCCCGCCTCTTCCTCAGGGTCCTAAGTAACACCCCTTTCAGCATTATTTGAAAAAGCAGTTAGAAAGCAGGAAGATAATTTAGAGGGGGGTGAGTTCCTCTTTAAAGAATTTGGAAAAGAGTGAACATACTTACCTCCAGCTGAAATTTGAGATGTTCTCTCATGCTTTCAAATAACAAGAAGGAAATTCGTATAGAGGAAGCATAAAGGTTCATACGCTCCACACTCAGCAGCTATAAAACACATGAGAAACATTAGAACTCAGGAGATATTTGTTTCATTTTGTTATTTTATTCTCTTTATACCAGTTAAAGTGATACCACGTTCAGCAGGAGTGTTACATTTTACCTGAAACAGGTGTCTGCAGAGCTCATCCTTTACCAGGACTAATAAAGACTGGTAGCTAGCGATGTGTGCCGACTCCAGCGCTACGGTCAGAAGCTGCAGGCCCATATGCATCATCGCATCAGTGTTGTGGCGGTCATGAGGGTTGGTCAGTGAAATCAGAAAGCGAAACAGTTCCCTCAGACATGGCAGGCCGTAAGGGATGAGGGAGACTCCTTTACACAAAGAGGAAGAAAATAAATAAACAACAAATACAAGTGGTCTTTGTGCATCATGAACTTTCAGAACCAGAATCGCTGACCTCAGTGATTTAAAAACTTTGACTTTTATTTTTTGATTCAACAGTAACGGCACAGGAAATGTAAAAGTTCTAAAGCTTCAGGATTCTTACCGTCTCTCTGTGTAGACTGAGTAAAACGGACTCCACGAGGGTTGACGTAGTCCATGTCATGAACAGAAGTGGAGTCTGAGTGCTCAGTGACGGAGTCTTTGTCCTCCAGAACTTCAGGAATGGACTCCACAGAGGCTGACTGAGCTGGTTCCACCTGTCTGCTCTCAGACTACGTGCAGAAAGACATGCAACACAAAAAACATAAGCCACATGACAGTTCCACAGAAAGGACTGGGTTTAGGATGTCTGTAACATCATACTGATTTTCAACAAAACACGTCTATAGTGAAGGACAGAGGAGGACATCAACATCTCTACCTGTGCATCTGATGAGGCAGACTCAGCACCGGGGACTGAGGTAGAAGTGCAAGGAGTAGTTGCAGAGGAGCAACACTGTTCCAGGTCTGAAAGGTCTTCCCTGGAAGTGGCTTTGGAGCCAGTTTCCAGGCCGCTGTCTGTGGTAGAAGGGCTGGAAATGGACGAGCCAACACTGTCCGAGGTTGCAAGGCTGGAGTTGGACAAACCTTGTTCAATGAAGGGGACACCACCTACAGGAACCATGATGATGTCATACAGTGGTACAACATAATGTGCAGAATCACTTCCCCATGGTATGAATGAAACTCAGCAGTTACTGATTCAGTAAGTCTAGATAAAACTGGTCAGTGTTTCTTCACTTCTCTACGTTTATTCCATCTCACATTTAAAAAAGAACATGGCAAAGAGCCAACTTTTATTTTGAAAAGCTGCAGAACCCCCTCATTTGTTAATAAAGAAGACAGAGTGTTTTTACAAAGTGTGTGTTACCTGAGAGATTGTTGCTGAGGGTACTGGGCTGGTTTGGGTCCATCTGACCCGAGGAACTTCGAACCATGTGGCGAGGCGGCCTCGGTGAGCGTTTTTGCTTCTTCCATTTGGATGATTCACTCATTCCACCAGCACGCATCTTTAACTAAATAAAATAAAGTCTGTTCAAATGCGTCTGTCAAAGCTGATTTATCCCGCTAACGTTTAACTATCAAAAAACATTTCTCCAAAAGGAACTTTGACATCATGAAGTGAAATAGTTTTAAAGCATGATGCAACAGACTAATAAAAGAACATCAAACCCAGAATGAGGCTCAATAATATCTACATGTCATCAATGATTCAAAATGTGTTCATCTCTTCATCAAATCAGTATAAATAACTTTTCTACAGTCGTGTCTCAGACGGCTGGAACTGGTGTTCTGTTGAAATATGCTACCTGTTGATCTGTGCTACAAACGTGTCGTTCTACAGTCTTGACTTCAATAAACAGATTTATTGTTTATTTTTGTTTCTATATTTTTCCATAAATACATTTTATCTATTAAATAAATTCTCCCAGGACAGAAACACTAAATATGATGTTATTTTTATTTTCTTTACATTGTCAGAGCAACAGGCAAATGTTTGGACACCCCCAGAGGAGAAGGACCCAACAATGGCTGGTAAGGACCCAGAGGACTTTTATATAGAAAATATCAGAGAAGGATCATAAAAATATGTTTAAATAATTAACAGGAAACACTCACCATAAACAAGAACACTGTATAAACTTCTAATAACATCTTGTTATGAAATAAGTTGTTAATTTGTTCTATGGAGGCATTTTTCATCAGGGCAGCATAAATCATTAGAACACCACTTCCTGCTGAGACCTGAATTACTGAAGTTATTAAGTGTAATATAGGAGGACCAGAGACGTCCAGAGTGTCTCATATGAAGATGAACATGTTTTTCAGTGAGTATTTACTTAGACAAGTTTCATAACAGCTTAAAGTTTTAAAAGTTATTTTGTACTGATTTATTCCAAATATCAAACCCGTCCTGTTGTGTATAAAGTCAGGATGGTTTAAGCCTGTTAAAATGGGGTCAAATTTTCTGTTTTTATTATTAAATGTTCTTTAAAATATTTTCTACAAATATAATTTTATGCTTTCTTTGTTTGAACACACTAACTGTAGTTTATTAAAACAGCATCTCACTGCAGAAGAACGCTGAAGTTAATCAGCTATTTAGCAACATTTGGAGGAAAATATCAACCTGTCAGCATTCTGGGTAAAAACAAGTTTCAGACATGAAGAACTTTGTCTTTGCTTTCAGGAAAGTAATTCAAAATTAAAATATTGATGTTTTGTTTCCTTCTTTTACCTTATTTTTTCTACAAAGATGAACTAAATGAAGCTCTTCTGACAGCAGTGACTCTATATCAGCTGTTACAGGAGGTTCAGGGTTTTTTATGACTCATTGTGTCAAATAACAGCATGTGTACTGATTTCTATGTACATTTATTATCTGAAAAACATTTATTCAGAAGTTTAGCGCTACTTCTTTACAAAAACAAACGGACTAAAAAGCTGATTGAATCATGTAGCGAAGTGTGCACATCCGTTTGCTGATGTTTTACTCTGATTTACTATTTTACTGATGTTCCATCTTTTGATACTCTTTTACAACAGTTTTTTTTAAGAAACATGTGATTTCACTACATGAGCTGAGAAAACACGAGGCACAAGACGGAATCTGTGATTAAAACCGGAGATATTAAACACAACATTGTCCTGATGCTTTATAGTTTACAAAGAAAGAACATCTGAAAGACGAGAAATGTTGAAGCACCACACCAAAAAGAACAAAATGTAAAACATTAGAGACGGGTGAAGGTTTGAGAAGCAGCTTCAGCCTGACAGTGGAAACGTTACAGATTCTCCAACCTACATACGGAACTTGAAACCAACTTCCTTACCTGCACACGTTTGTTTTTCCACAAGATATTGTAAGCCTCAGAAGAGAAGGGGAGGTGCCCATGATTAGTGATGGAAAATTTATCAGCCAACACAAAACACACTCAAGCATTAACATCCATGCATGATGGGAGGGGCCAGAAACTGGGCCGGGGGTTCGGAGCCACAAAAGCTTTAAACAAGGTGGATCGAGTGCAGTCGGTGGCCAGAAAACAAAAACACCTGCATGCTCAAACAGCTAGAAACGTTTTACTAAAACAGGAAGAGTCAAATGTTTGTTTATGAATTATTTGTTTGCTTGTTTTTATTTTTATTTATCTGAAGCATTTTTATATTGCACAGCAGACAGGACATCCAGACTATGAAATAACACACAGTACTAAAGATTTATTTAATAGAGTCTTCAGCCCAGCCACGTTAAATACACATAAGAGTGTGTAGAGATGCTGTAAAACAGAATGTGTCTATGTTAAAGAATATAAAATAAGACTTCAGGAATCATTTTATTGTTTGGACGTTTTGGTTATTCTTCTACTTTCTGTTGCATCATCACAATGAAATGAAACCTGAGTATTTATAAATGTGTTCAAACCTTTAAATTTACCGTTTGTAACTATAATAGGACCAAATTATACAATAAAAAGGGACATTTTGGATTTGTCAGATAATCTGCACAATGAAGAGTAAGTAGCCTTCTCCATGAAGGTCATGGGGAATTCTTTTTTATCAAATCTTTTCAGATATAAAGCACAATCTGTAAGTTATTTCATTTAATTAAACATATTCAAATGTGTAAAGTTAAACACACAGATTATAATTCTTCAGACAAAAAGACTAAATCCTTCTTTTCTATAATCTGAGATTATTGTTCTACAGGTCCACCCTGCTGTGTTTATCTGGAGTTCAATTCTCTTGAATATCCTGATGTTTGAAGCAGAGTGATGCACCGTCATGCACTGCCACCATCAAGCCAAGCAAACCATGCTAACAGCGACACGCTAATACAACTTCTAACTTATCCTGACTTCTCTTTGCATTAACTGGGTGGAGGGGAAATAAATTAAAAGCTATAAAATATATCTAGTAGATATGATGTGTGTACGGTGGGGGGGTTAAAGAGAAAAGCAGGAAGTCCAACAAAATGCAAAAGTTCTTCTACAGTAATGCTTCACTCATCAGTGACTACATTTACATGCAGCCAATATTTGGGTTATGATCGGGTTAAGATCAGTATTCGGGTTTCTGAAATGTTCAGAATAACCCGTTTACATGTGTTAGTAGAGAGAGTTACCCATGTATACATGATACTTGTAATAACCTGATTTAAACGCGGATGTTGGGGTAGCGTCATGACGTACGGACTACTTCAAGACGCAACATGCGTCATTTCCAATTCTTCTTCCTGTATCCAAAAACAACAACATCGCTATCGCTGTACTTCCTGCTGTCAACTAAAGACATAACGTTCATACTTTTCACCACACTGATGAAAAAATTGGTTTCCTCCTCACTCCAAAAGTGTGGTGCCGTGCTGCGTCTCGCCATGTTGACCTCGACTTGTTTACTTCTGGCGTACTGGCGCATAGTCTCTCTACTCAAAAGACCAAGATTCCTTACGAATAGAACACGCGCAGAACACGTTTTGATGGAGTTATGCCGATACGCGTTTACATGACTAGATATTTGGGTTAGAAGAGGGTTACTCCAGGGGTAAAATCCGGGTTTTTAAATGAGCATATTCGGGTTTTTGCTGGTGTTTACATGACCGTGCAGAACCGGGTTATTGTGAATATTCAGGTTTTAAAAGGGTTATTGGCTGCATGTAAACGCACTCACTGATAACATGCAGGGTTGGTTGTTGATCATTCTCATCCTGTTAACTGTCGATTATTTACTGAATCTAACAACCACAAACAGAAAACAAGCAAACACAAACCAAAACAACAGACGGATGACTGTGAGAAGACCCCAGACAGGAACATGAAGCAAAGCATACACAGGCAAAGTCAACATGTCAGCTGAGTTACCTTCTTCATGTTGGCACCCACAAAACTCTTAGCCTCCTCTTTGAACTGGGGTAGTCTGAAAAAACAAACAGTTACAATAAGACAATAAGTATAATAACAACTTACAGGTTTTAAATCAACAATACAAGAAGTAAAAACCACAGAAGGATCCCAAACCATTTGATTTAATTTGTGCTTTTATGAAACAACCTACCGTATATACCTGCGTATAAGTCGGTTTTTTGAGGAGTAAATTTCAGGTCTGAAGAGGGTTCCGAATTATACACGAGATATCGGGAAGAAGTCGGTTTTGTTTTCCAAAGGAAAATGTCGACAGCTTGGGAACTGGAGCAAGTACTCGGACGAGCGAATGATGTTCCTTATCAGCGTGGATTATCAAAGACACGTTCTATCTTTTTATCAATAAATATGACAAACGATTGCCGAAAATACCGATTTTCATTATTTTCTGTTCTCATTTTCACAAACACCCTTCATCACTGTTCCTGACACAAACTGATTCTGACACCTTATACACGGGTCAATGCTAAATTCTGGGACTGGGAATACAGGACTTCTTCCCGATATCTCGCGTATAATTCAGAATCCCTCTTCAGAACTGAAATTTACTCCTCAAAAAACCGACTTATACGCGGGTATATACGGTAATTTATAAAAAAAAATAACTTTATTTAAATCAAAATCTTTAAAGTTTCCACTTTTTAGGTCAAAAATTAATACAGAATGTGTCTTTAGTTGTTGAGGTCGAACTTTGACGACAGGAAGCTCAACGTCATCTTCCTGAACCACAAAAACTGTCCTAATGTTGACTGGGGTCATCACACTAAATGTGTGCCACTTGGTTTCTGTGGACTCTACAGCTTAGCTGGAAAATGAGATGTCACTAACAGGCCGTCTCTCACTCACTCACACACATACAAATAACAAAAAAGAGCCTGCAACCCCCTCCTGACATTAACTCCGTGTTAATAGAGTGTTGTCTTGCAAGTACGATTATTGGATGATCTGTGGGTCCAACAGATTAACATGCCTAATACTTTCAGCAGGCAATCTAAGACTCCTCCTGAAGAGCTGAACAGATCTGCGGCTCATTATTAGCTTTTATTGTGTGTGTGGGGGGGGGGGCATACACTCTCACATCTCTATTATCTAGCATCTGTGGAGAAGAGGGGGTTGAAATGAGAGAGATGAGACGTGGAGATGGTGTGTGAGTGAGAGCCGTGTCAGAATCATTGAGTAAACATCCCACACTGATATCTCAGACCGACGTGCAGGGATGCCTCTGTTTACGAGCGTGGCTGTCATCTTTTATACGCTCACTGTAAAATCACGTAACAGGAAATGATAACAAGGTGCTATAAGAGTTCTGCCAGTAAATAAAAACAGGCTGAGAATGTTTGGAGAAGTGTCAGAGAATAGCGACAAGCTTGGCAAAAAGTAAGAGTGGGGTTGAAAAGATGGAGTAGACCCAGTACTTTGTGATGAATCCTGTGTCTCTGGGAGAAAAATCTCCTCTGAAGAAGAAAGAAATGGAACCTAAAGACTATCTGTGGAGTTTATTTGTTGTGCACGTGAAGTCCAGAAGAATCAAACGTACAGACAAGCTGTTTTCTGTGACTGATGATTGTGTGTGTGTGTGCGCTTGTAGATTTGTGGGGGTTGGAGCTTCACTGTTGAAGCACAGAACACCTTCATCTATATGCAGATCATACTGTGTGCAGCTCAATTGGCTCATTCCCGTCATCTGTGGCTGAATGTGACTGGCACTCTGATGTCTGAGGGCTGCATGAGTTGTGCTGATGGGAAGTCTGTGTATCTTGGGGTTGAGTGGGGGGTTTATGCTAAATGCCAGAGGAGAAATCATGTTATGGCATTAGTGAATCAGTGGCCCTCTGACCCCACATATAGGAATAAATGAAATTCATGAGCTTGAAGTTAAAAAAAATGAGGCCTGATGGACAGACTAATCTATAATTCAGAGGAGCAGAAAGACAAGTCGGTGTTAGGTTTTAAAAGTGCACGTTGATTTGTGTTTAATTCTTCATCTTGTTCAGTAAAACCACAAGCACACTGAGATATAATCATCACTGAATCTCCTCCCTCCTCCTTTTACCTGGAGAATAGCAGCTGTACCATGTCCACGAGTGTGTGTTCGGCAGATTTTCTGAGGAGCTCTGCAAACACAGAACACATGCATCAGAACCACAACCAATGAAATACAATCACGTGTCGCGTTGCTCATCCCTCTAACGGTGCACTAAACGCATTGGAAGCAACCAAAAAGCGTCAAACGCATTAATCGGTCGCTCGAATCAGGCAGAAAAGCATCTTCGTGCCACAAATCTGCTTCTGAAGCATCGCGGGACCCTCAGTGCTTCTACATTGACTTAACATGTAAACCTGTTGCTTTGGTCGCTTCACATGCATTTGGTGTGAACGCACCATAACGTCAACATAAAGAAGGCTAAAGGATCCAAACACGTCAATCAATCAATCAATCAATCATTTATAAAGTGCTGTTCATGCAAAAGAGCAGTTCAAAGTAATTTACAGGATAAAAACACAAAAAACCCCACATATGTCAAACCCCCCCCCATACACACCGATACACCCCCCCTCCCCCAAATCCACCCCCCATGTCTACAAACTCCCTCTGAAGCAACATTAAAAGACAAAATGGATGATAAAAAGGACAGTAGGCCGAGTACAGATGAGCCAGGTAAGATAGGTAGGAAAACACCATCAGGGGAGCCATCTGCACCAGCAGCAGCAGCCAGGGCGCCGACCCAGGGCACCGACCCAGGGCGCCGACCCAGGACGCCGACCCAGGACGCCGACCCAGGGCGCCGACCCAGGGCGCCGACCCAGGGCGCCGACCCAGGACGCCGACCCAGGGCGCCGACCCAGGGCGCCGACCCAGGGCGCCGACCCAGGACGCCGACCCAGGACGCCGACCCAGGACGCCGACCCAGGGCGTCCAGAGGAGGGTAGGCTGAGACCCCCACCTCCAATCTAAGCGCTACCCAGAGAGCATCCAGCAGCCACAGCCGACCACCACCCCGAGGCAGAGGGTTTGGAAGGAAGGAAGGAAGGAAGGAAGGAAGGAAGGAAGGAAGGAAGGAAGGAAGGAAGGAAGGAAGGAAGGAAGTATAAATATAAACCCGTGTGTGTGAATGGGTGAATGTAACTTGTAGTGTAAAAGCACATTGAGAAAAGTGCAAAACATATAAACGTTGACAACAAGTATTTATTGAAAATCGAAGAAAAAAAATACACACACAACTTTTGGTCTGTACTGTACACACACACACACACACATATATATATATATATATATATATATATATATGAACACAACACTTTTTCACTTGAGTAAAAAGTTTGAAAAGAAAAAACTTCTGGTAAAGAAGTGGAAACAAAAGAGCTCAAACTAAAACAACCATGTTAGAAAATGAGCAAGATGCTCTCTGCAAGTAGTCTGCAGATCTTCTATTTAATTAAGAAAAGCCTCTTTGATGCTGCCATTTCACTTCTCATATCCCAAACCCACAGAAGGACTAACCACAGCTAGTGCTGCATCCAATCAGAATGCGACGAGAGGGAGAAACTTACCACTGAGACGCATCTCAAAGCAGATTCTGAAGCAGGACTGCATGATTTCACAGACAGACTCGTTGGTCAGATGGGCTCCAACTGGAGTGAGTAGCAGAGTCCTCAGGACCTGAAGCAGCACAACATGACTCGAATAAAAGTCACAATCTTAGTGCAAAAACTGATGAATCGAACATCACAAAACAACTGACATTTGTTCTCGTTAAAATACTGTGTGAACACAAAGAGAAGTCTGATAAATGTAGCTCACCTAAAAACAAACATGTTTGTGAAAACTGTCTCCAGTTTAACATTTTGAAAAGGATCTGTTCTTAAAATCCTCACTCACAGAGATCTGGTTTAAATTTATCAGGATAAGCTGGAGCTACAGTGCTGTACCTGCAGAATTTTCATCAGGACCACTTCATCACTGGCAGGGTCAGTTCCCACAAATCGGGCATGTGTGACTGCATCCGCCATGTTCTCTGTGGCTTCTGCTGCAGCCTCATGGTTAGCATCTGCAGACAGATAAGAAAACTGTTTTTATTTACGCATGTAAAACCCGAAAAGAGACATGTGCCGATAACTATTGAGCACATACAATGTAATGTTTTTAGACTGCAGGGCTAAATTATCTGGTTGTAGGTTCTAAACCGTCAGGTTGTAGGTTCTAAACTGTCAGGTTGTAGGTTCTAAACTGTCAGGTTGTAGGTTCTAAACTGTCAGGTTGTAGGTTCTAAACTGCCTGGTTGTAGGTTCTAAACTGTCAGGTTGTAGGTTCTAAACTGTCAGGTTGTAGGTTCTAAACTGTCAGGTTGTAGGTTCTGAACTGTCTGGTTGTAGGTTCTGAACTGTCTGGTTGTAGGTTCTGAACTGTCTGGTTGTAGGTTCTAAACTGTCAGGTTGTAGGTTCTAAACTGTCAGGTTGTTAGCATTTAAATTATCTGGTTGTAGGTTCTAAACTGTCAGGTTGTAGGTTCCAAACTGTCAGGTTGTAGGTTCCAAACTGTCTGGTTGTAAGTTCTAAACTGTCTGGTTGTTAGCATTTAAAATATCTGGTTGTAGGTTCTAAACTGTCAGGTTGTAGGTTCTAAACTGTCTGGTTGTAGGTTCTAAACTGTCTGGTTGTAGGTTCTGAACTGTCTGGTTGTAGGTTCTGAACTGTCTGGTTGTAGGTTCTGAACTGTCTGGTTGTAGGTTCTAAACTGTCAGGTTGTAGGTTCCAAACTGTCAGGTTGTAGGTTCCAAACTGTCTGGTTGTAGGTTCTAAACTGTCAGGTTGTAGGTTCCAAACTGTCTGGTTGTAAGTTCTAAACTGTCAGGTTGTAGGTTCCAAACTGTCTGGTTGTAGGTTCTAAACTGTCAAGGTTGTAGGTTCCAAACTGTCAGGTTGTAGGTTCCAAACTGTCTGGTTGTAGGTTCTAAACTGTCAAGGTTGTAGGTTCCAAACTGTCAGGTTGTAGGTTCCAAACTGTCTGGTTGTAAGTTCTAAACTGTCAGGTTGTAGGTTCTAAGCTTTACGATTGCAGGTTCTAAACTGTCTGCAGGAACTGTCAGGTTGTGGACCATCTGAGTAGAATTCTAAGGGGATTTCAAACCCGTCCCGGTCAACTTGCTCGCCGCCTGAATCCATGTTTTCACTGGCGGGGAGTGAAATGGTCACTACAGATTTTTTTTATTGTCGGACCTGGTTTTTGAGTGGGCATGGTTAAACTTGCATGAAGCTGCCATAAACATGCTTAAGATTAAAAATTTCAACTTAATTTTTAAATTAGATTGTCTAATGAGGCTTTATATAGTACTTCTAAAATTTAGAGTTGTGTTTAACCTGCAAGAAGCTCTTTAAATAAGACTTTTAAAGTAACAATTTTAAAAATATGAGATTTTTTTAAAGGTGGGCTGAATCATTTTTAGATACATTTTAAGTACTGAACAATTAACAACTAGCTTTAACAAATCTTAGATAACTTGGGAATTGAAAAAACCCAAACCAACAGTTTAACAGAAATCAAATCAGAGAATATTTGCATGGTCCTTCCACATTGTCCCTCAAATTCTGCAATCTGATGACCAGATGTGGCCCTTTGTTAGAGGAAGGCTGGGACAAATTGGCTGCCGGAGCAACAGGAGCCGGTGTTTTTGAAACCTGAGAGGCTGAGCAGCTATCTGCCTGGAGCCAGCCTGTTTTCCTTTCCCATCGCCCCCAAGAGCAGCAATTCATTAGCTAATAAGTAGAGGGGGAAGGAGCAGTGGAAGGATGGATGGAGAGAGAGAATTGGAGGTATAGATTGGGATTTTACAAGTTAAGTAACAAGAAGGCTCTGTCATACGGAAAGAATACGTGGCTCAGGGTTTAAAGTGGCACCCCATCATTTCTGATAATCAGTAAGACTTAATCATCTCAGTAATTAGCAGCTGATGTGGGTTGGACAGTATAAAAAATGACCTTAAAAAACTGGGTAACAGCTACTTTTCAGGTAGTTGAGGCAGACTGCAACCAACAACCCCCCCAGAGGTGAGAACAACAAAACTGGAGGTAGAGCTGAAAACTGGAAAAAATAGACTTATAAAGTGAATCCACAGGGAGATCCAACAGAATGTCAGTAG
The DNA here is from genome assembly GCA_006937955.1 of Pachypanchax playfairii. Taxonomy (NCBI): domain Eukaryota; kingdom Metazoa; phylum Chordata; class Actinopteri; order Cyprinodontiformes; family Aplocheilidae; genus Pachypanchax; species Pachypanchax playfairii. The sequence goes on along the minus strand of SSNP01000172.1, from coordinate 144,264 downwards.
TGATATAAAACACTAATCCTTCTCTTGGCACACAGTCTATACAAATGGTGTCCAAAGGATGGGAGTGGGGTGTGTGGGGGGGAGGGGGTGGTGGGGGCATTGTTAAAATAACACTGAGGAAAAGGAGAGGCTCAGTATGTGTGAGTGCCTGAGGGTATGTGAGCAAAATCAACAGGGGGTTGAACCAGCTGCCACACAAAGCAGTTTAAACTCTGAACACAAAAATCAAAGACATGGCGTGAGTGAGAGAGAGCAGAAAGGCTAGAGTGGTTTGTTTTAAAGTGAGCAACAGACAAAAAGCTCTCGATCTGCACTCTGCACAAGAGCACATATATCTTTAGAAACTAAATAATGGGATGAAGCGTTTTTTCCACAATTGAAGACGTAAAAAGGGTTTGTTCACCTGTTTGTCCCCTGAATAGCACGAGATCAGTCACCTGCCAGAGTAGGTTGTTCTGTTCACACTCAACGTGTCTTCTGTAGCTTCCTTTTTAATGATAGGTTCAAATCCATTTACCCCGAAAAATCATGTAACATTCACTATCTGGTAAGTATTTGGCTCCTTGAAAAAGGGAGCAATTCTTTTGTTGTGAAACACAAATTATGCAGGTCAAAAACTTTCGTGATATATGTGAAAAGGACAAAAACCCTGTTACCAACTCTTTATTTAATTCTCCTATTACAACAGGCATGTTATACATTGTATTTTTACGTATAAATTGTTCAACCATTAGGTTAAAGTCAGGTTACAGCTGTTGGTTGTGTTCTACGGTTTAATGGAGCCTTGTTCTGATCCAGTGGTGATTTAACTCAAACCTACAGACTTTGCTGACTGTTGGAAAAAAAGACTAAAGCAAAAATAGGACGACACAACAGAAGAGATGAGCGATGAGAAAAGACGAGTTCTAAAAAATGTTAGAAACGAGGCTTAATTGACTCTTTTCCAGTAATCCAGGTGACCTCAGGCTACAGAAGAAGAAATCTACCTTCTCTCTAAATGAAATGTGTGTGGGATATTATAATAAGGGAAGAATCTGAACAGGAAACACACAAGAGATGAGGGATGTTTGGGATGATACTAAAATGATTCACAGATTCACAGTTAGATAACAGCAAATCCATAAAAGAGGAATCAATGTAAAACCAATGTTGCATAATATTGTTGATAACAACTGGATTCCACAAGACAAAAACAGAAAATGTTTCTTTTGGACTTTTCATTTTATTAAATTCCCTCTAACCAGCAGATGGCACTAGCTTACTAGACTGGCGTACCCTCTGGCTTCCTTTCCTATCATATGTAGAGCTGATTTAAACATTAGCACTTTTATAACAGTTTTATTGACTCTAAAGGTCCTATTTCATGCAAAATCAACTTTTTGGAGCTTTAAACCATGTTGTGATTCTATTTCCTTATTTAAAAAATATAAAAGAATATAAGTTATATTTTAGGACAAATGAAGACTATATAACACCAAGCGTGAGATTTTATCATATCCAAACGTTGAAAGCTGTAAAATAGCAGGATACAGAACCTTTAAGACAATCTTTGGTCTTTCAAAACTTAATATTGTCAATGTATTACGTTTTGCTAACTAGCTTAGCTTAACTTATCATGATTTTTCTCCATCTTCCAGTATTTACTTGCTCTTCTTTAGCTATAGTGGTACGCATCTAGTCTGTTTGTAGCTTTAGAGGTGAGATTTAAACTCAGCTCATAATTCCATTCAGTAGTGAGGCCTCCATCGCCACAAGAAGTAGTTTTTTCCAAGCAGCCGACACTTCAGGCAGGTTGGGTGACAATGCAAAGCCAACCTGTCCACCTTTCAAAACATTTTCCACACTCAGCAACACACCTGTTAAGAAACTGACTGTGAGCTCCATAGTCCAAAACATGGCATCTGAAAAATCAGTCACTCTTCTTTCTAAGTATCTGGCCAAACGGATTTATCCTCCAAAATCAGGACAATTCAGGGGTCCAGTCCAGGAAGCAAAGTTATAGTCTTACACACCTCTCTGCAGCTTGCAGCAGTTGATGATTTGATAACTGATCATGATTATTGATTTATTGTGTCTTACAGAAACCAAAATGACATTTTTCCATCTGCGTAATGTTGCTAAAATTAGAAGCATTCTGAATCAAAGTGATGCAGAAACTTTAGTTCATGTATTTATTACTTCTAGACTTGTTTATTGTAATTCTTTATCAGGATGTTCTAATAGTTCTGTTAAAGACCTCCAGCTGATCCAAAATGCTGCTGCCAGAGTTCTGATGAGAGTTAAGCTGGATTCATACTAACGCAGCTCCGACAGGTCGGAGACACGCACCGCCATGATACTAGTCGTATGGGCTCTCCAACTGCCTCGGATGGTCGGTTGGAGTCACGCTCTATTTTCTAACTTTCTGACGGCCGCTTCGAATGATGCACGTCTGTGATTGGTCAGCCAAACAACCCAACATAATTTCCGGCACGACGTAACTTCCCTTTAATATTGTAAACACCGCGAGTGTTGACAGTGGAGTGAAGGCATGGAGCAGATTGAGGAACGTCTCGCAGAAGAAGTGAGGAAGTACGATCATTTGTACAACTCACAACTCAGCTTCAACTACTGGAAGGAGATCGCTGGAACCTTGGAGTTGGAGGTTGGGGAGTGCACAAAGCGATGGAGGAAAATGAGGGACAAATTTATCCGTATTAAAAAAAGTCTGAAGGGCAGCAGTGGCGATGCCGGTGGCTGTAAAGTCCTTGCTTTTTATTTGCTTCTTTTGTGGTTGGAACCACACAAAGCACCGGGAGACCTCTTCATACTTCACGGTATGTGCACGACGCGCTTAAACTATGATATGCAGCAGGGAAAAAGAACGGAACTCTTATAAATGAAATGACTGTGAATGTAGTTTTTGGGGAGTACATGGTTTATATGAGAAAGCCAGAGTATGGAGAGCAACATGAGGTATATAGGCCAAGAAACTGGACAAGAGGGTGTATTTATATACGTTTTTATGGGTATTCTATTAGCATTAGTTGAACTGTGTTTGTTTGTCATTTGTTGAATAGAACTACAACGGAACTCTTTTTAAATAATTAACAGTTGAGTGCAGTTTTTTAGGCTGTAAGGGTGGAGTATATGAGAATTTATATGGGAAGTATATGCAATATGTGAATACAAGCCAGGGTAGCAGGTTTTCTTTGTGCTGGGTGTCCTAGGAAAAGCACTGGTTGTTATAAACTTTGAATAACCGAATTGTAAAGTTCAGTTATTAAGTACCTACACCAATAACACACCTAACACCCGCCGAGGAGTGCGCCCCCTGCTGTCCTGGCGGAGAATTTATTTGCCACAGGGTCGGGGTAGTACGAACAGAAACTGGCTCCGTCAGTACGCCGCTGTGTGGGAGAACATTTGTCTTTGCGTTATGAATCCAGCTTTAGAAGGAGAGATCATATTTCTCCTGTTTTAGCATCACTTCATTGGCTCCCTGTAAAATCTAGAATCCAGTTAAAAATGTTACATATAAAGATATAAACAACCAGAATCCATATTATATTAAATCTTATTGTTATATTAGATTCTATTGTTCCAAATGTTCCTAACAGAACCCTTCACTCTCAGACTGCAGGTTTGCTTCTGGTTCTTAGAGGTTCTAAAAGTAGAACAGGAGGAAGAGCTTTCAGTTATCAGGCTCCTCTCCTGTAGAACCAGCTTCTACTTTCCATCAGACAGAAAACTCTGCAGTTTTAAACTTTTCTTTCTGGTTAGTCATATAGTTAGTCCTGGCTTAGGTTCTCCTGATCCATCCCTTTAGTTATGCTACCAAGTCTCAGACTGCTGGAGGACACACTGTCCACATGTCTTCTATCTGCTATCTTTACTCCTTCTTTGTGTGAATCACATTAATCAGTTTTCTTTTAAAAGCTAATTGGCCCCAACCAACTGGAACTGGTTTGAACTGGATCCATGGTGATGAGCCAAAAACACGGATAAACCAAAACTTAAGGTACTCCAGTATACTTTTGTAAAACTAAAATAAAAATGAGCTCTTACTGGTCTTCACTTTTTTCACCTACAATCCAATAATATTTATACCCTTCAAATAAATCAATGTGTCATTTGACATACTGATATATGTACAGTAATCCTTCACCACACTGTGCTTTCACTTCTGCGTCTTCACTAAGTCGAGTATTTTATATGCAAGTATATCTAAATACATATCTCCAATAATGTTTTTTTAGTTCTGGTACTTGTTACTTCAGTTGATTTCATACATGAATCACTAATGGCAGATGGCTGAGAAGCAAATGATTATTTATGACCATGTATCCTGGGTTCTGATTGGCTCAGATCAGCACATGGTTATGTATGCTGGGTTTTGATTGGCTCAGTGAAGGAGACCAGCATTAGATTCTACTTTGTGTTAGTCAGCATCTTGTCTCCCTTCTTCAACATCATTGTGTTTCACTGTGTTAAGCGTTTTATAAGGACTTAAAATATACAAAATAACCATAAAGACACGTGGTTTGTACATCACAGTTTTACACTTTTTGGGGAAGTTCTGTAATGGGATCACCACGATTAAGGTGAGATCACTGTACAAAACAAAATGCCTATCAAAATATTACCTAATATTCTTAACAGAGGAAACTTGTGCAGTTCTGTAATTTTGTGCCCTTTGTTTAGCAAAGACCACAGCTGTTTCAACAGTACTATTACACTGACTCAGCTCTCACTATTTAAACCAACATCTGGTGATGCATGCTCATTTCACACTTAACACAACAACTGGCAGACTTAGGGACATATTTCTGTGATGAGACTAATGAGGACGAGGCCACCAGGACCAGCAAGTTGTTGCATTGATTATGAGACTGAAGCATTACTGACATTCCAGCACTGACCTGATGATAAATCAACCATGTTGCCTAAAACAAGCAATGAAACTAAAGTCCCAACAAAACTAAAGTCAGCCTCAATGAGGGTCAAGAAGGTACAACGACGTTCTGAACTGACCTGCTGCTAAAAATATACAAATATCTGTATCAAAACAGACTATTAATTCAAACCTGTGATGATATTATACTTTCAAAAGGTCATACAAAGGAGTGTATGTATTTACTTCATTACATTTCAAGACACATTGAGAGAGATGCAGATTATCAATCAATATCTAGATTGATGATAACTTGACTTATGCAAATAAAATGATAGGAAATTTTTTAAATTCAAAAGTGCTTTTGTCACTTTATAGACTATACTTCTGCTTCCACTGTCAAACCTGACAGTTTCTAGTTACACTGAATTTCTGTGGTAACCACGCTTCTTCAGATGTCTGGGGATCAATCAGAACTTAGGAGTGGAGCAGCACATCTCACATCCCAAAATTCATGTAGCAGGAGGACAAGTCGGTCACATCAATCAGCATTTACAATCTTCATGGTAAAGTGTCACGGCTCACAAAGATCCAGGATACTTGAGTTACACAATGAGCTTCCACCGCTCTGTCTAACTGGAAAGATGCAGTCAGTAAAGCTGGACAACCAAGCCAGAAACATTTCTATGGAGATGGGATAAAGTTCAAAAGAAAAACATTCAAGTAACTCATCCATTTTCTTCAGAAAGAATAGATGCAACCAAGAAAAATGAAGGCATGTTTTTTTCTGTCTTGTCCCAGAACACCATGTTTTGTGTCCTCACTCAGTTGGCTGCCGTCTTTCCAGCACAACAGAATATCTTCAGATCTCAGTACACCGCTGAGGGCTTGTCTCCATCTCCAACAACTCCTGTCCATACCACAGACCATGGAGGCAAAAATCTGTACTCGTTCCAGTGCAAAAGAGGCAGCTTTGCACACATCCTTTTTCAAAAGGATATCATGATATGTTCTTGTACTTTAGGGCAGCATTGTAAATAATAACCAACCCTCAATCACTCTTCCAAAAGGTAGGGTATCGACACTGATGGTCCAGTGCAGAGGCTTCGTCTTCAGTGTTTGGTACGTGAAAATGTTCTTCTCAAATATAATTATTCATCTTCTCAAAGTTCCTGTATTGTTTGTGTCCCTACTGCCATGTGGTCTATGACTTTCAGACCAGATCTATCCCATCTTCTTGTAAATGTGACCTCTCATTTGTAAGTAAGATAGATGATAACGTGATCACTGGTCATTATCCAATACACACACAGAGCTAAGGGCATTCTGACCTGCTCTCTGCATGCAAATCAGGCTAAGCTGGTGGATACCCCCATCCTGTGATAGGATGTAGTTATGAGCTCTGCCTGCATATGTAATAAGAACTCACCTCTTTTGTCTTGATGTCGAGTTTAGATAGCAAGAGACAAATATGTTGTCAAAGGGAGTAAATAGTTTTATTGCATGGTAAAAATCTAACACTCATATTTTGTCATTTATGTCTTAGTTTCTTCTTTTCTTCTTTTTCTTCTTTTAGGGAATTCTTTAAGTATTAAATATAATGACTAAGAAAAACAATAAATTTTCTTAGGATCTGAAGATTTAAGGGCTGTATCAACGTAAATGTTTCTTACCAATAAGGCCGTAGGAAAGGAACTTGTTCACAGAGGTAAGAGCAAGGCCTGTGATTGGTCCAGTGGTGTCCTCAGATCGGACGACTTCCAGAAAAGGCCTCAGGAAAAGGTTGGGTTCAACATCTGAAAGTTCTAGAAGAGATGGTACACAGAGTCAGCTACACAACCCCACAGTTAAACGCTAAGTTAGAATTTATTATTATATATTTAGTTCCATTTGAACATCAAGTTGATCTTCATCTCTGAGTCTCAAGGCAGAAATGTCCACACAAACATGAGATGAAAGATACTTTAGAGAGACACTTCTTGTTCTGAAACACTCTTTATGTTGTTCTGAGAGTAATGCAGATCAAAAAGTTACAAAATCACTGGACAATGAAGTCCGACTCCATTTCAAATGGTCTTTCATTGGTCTTTTTGTTGTATTTCACATTTGGAAACTGAGTTATCTCATACTATCTAATGTACCTGTATGTTTGATGGGTGAGCAACTTGTAGGATTTTGTTTTCAATAGTTTATCATCCAAAACCAGTAGATGGTATTCTTAAAAAAGCTTCAAACACACAATAAAACCCTCCTGTTTTTTTTTTTAATTGTAGGAAAATAAAACTAGAGTTCATTAGAAGCTGCAAATAATGATCATAAGCATTATATAGTCTAACCGTAACGCTAACAAATAGCACAGTTTGCAAACTACAGCTGAGGAATAAACTCAATAATTCCTGTAGATTAACTGAACATTTTATCTTTTAAAAACTCAAATCAACTTAAACTGCTTCACCTATTTTCCAGACGAGAGCTGAAATATAAAAGCAGGTAAAACAAGAAGAGGGAGAAATGGCTAAACTTATGTGCTGCTGAGATACTTTGTCTTGGGGGACTGCAAGCTCCAGAAATACCACTAGGATTATGGGTTCCTAAGAGTAGCTCCACTGCAGACAAGAAAAAACAACTTGAACATCAAAAGCAGAGAATAATTTTCAACCAACATTCAAGAGGGCACATGTGACCACTCCACATTCGTGTGTGATATTCAATACCCCAACGGCTTGTTTGGAAATCAAATAATATAATTATTTCAGAATTTACAGTCCCTTGATTGGAATCCAGATGACGTTAACTCTTTATTTTCTAAAGTAAATCCCCTGCTTTTCACAATATTTTTTCATCTGGTGTTTCATTGTAGTTATTTTAAAAACCGAAATACTGAAGTTGTTTTGGTTTAATGAGGGAAGGAAAAGGGTCAATTTGGCAAGTTTGGCCAAAAAAAAGTTTGATCAACAATATAAACAGTAAAAACAGACTTGTTTAAATTCAACAAAATGAAAATTTGGGTAAAATTGAGAACTAGATGGAGGGGTTGATCTGTGCATCAGCTGACAGAAAACTTTTTAAAGAGGGTTTTAGGCTCCCATTACTTTACAGTGTGAAAAAACATGTCATGAGGTTGAAAGGAGGGAGCACAAATTAATCTGTCAATAGATCCTGATGAAGACTTCATCAGAGGCGATCACCCTGTAAGTGCTGTGGCTCCGTTTCCAAAGACCACAGATTGGAAAACTCAATTGTGTTGTATTGATCTGGCTGGCCATTGGTGAACATGGGGCTGACTGCAGCAGTCTGTCTGTGGCCACCACCAATCTTCTTAAATAAAGTCTAAATACAGGCTCTACACTTCAACTCAATCTTCCAGGCTTGAGGAGAGAAATAAATAACGACGGCTGCAGTCGGGGTGAGGCAATCACTCTATAACAAGGTTGACCTCTGCCTGACATTGACCAAAAAAGAAAAAAAAAAACAGGATTAAAGTCGCTCATTCAGCTGTGTATGTTACCATCTACCTGCTGTGTGTGCTGGGTACAATTCCTGATTTAAGAATGCATACAAGTCCAGCTCAGGTAAGGCTTAATTGGTAAAAAAAGGTTTGTGAAATGAGCCTTTCATGATTCCGTGTGAGCCTAATCCTATCAACCTTTACAACATTGAAGCCCCATCCTTCTGCTCAGGGCTCTAGCAAGAGTATCCAGCCATGTGTGGATTACCTCTCCAAATGACCCTAGCAAAGATGGGGAAGAGAGAAAAGGGTAAACCTTTGCCCCCAAGAGAGCATCTTGGGATGAAGCCAGCACACCGCCAAACAGAAGCCATCTTTAAACATGCACATTTATTGGCAGTGGAGCAGAAAAGGCTTAATACACAGCGAGCAACAATAGGAGATGAATCTGAGCTGCACGTGAGCCATACTGTGCAGAAAACAGGATGAAAAAAAGAAAATCAAGAGATGAAATACGATCTGTATCAACACCTATTCAGATCCTTGTTGGTTAAAGCAGGCAGTAACTGGACTGTAGAATTGCTCCACAGAAGTCAGAAAGTTACATAAACAGGCCTGAATTACAGTATTAAGATGGTAAGCTTCAAAAACAAATATCAAGTTCTTTCACAGATACATCAAAGTAGAAGAGGATTACATTCTTATGGTTTGGTTAATGCAAGTCACTAAGTGGATAAGTCTGCTGACTGAGTGTGCCGTAGTAAAAATGTCGCTTGACAACTGGAGGGTCAGTGGTTGGATCCAAAGACCCTTTACATCAATCAAGGGTCCTCAAGCCAAATACTAAACACCATATATATATATATGATAAAGATATTTATTATAAGAAGAGCTATAAGAAGGAGAATCATATTATTGCAGTAATTATACTACAACAGTGTACGTTTTGATGCTGTAAAAACTTGTAATTTTTGTCCATCTATTGTATCTTCACCTAAATTCACTCTAGTTTTTGATCTTCTCTGGTCGCTTCTCTTCTGAGAAGGATAAAATCTCTGGGGCTCTGAAGCAGCTGCTTGACTCGCCAACTCTCCCATTTTCCACAGTACCAGCCTCGGACTATTTACTGTATTAGGCAACCTGCAATGGTGCCACTATTGGCTGATAGATGTAAACAAAATACCTATCGAAATCAATATTTTAATATATTTCAATTGTAATTTCTAAATGAAATACTGTACTTTCATTCTGCCCCCCTCTAAATGCCCCGTGGAGATATATATTTTTAATATAGCTTTTTATGATATTAATCCAATATTTTTCATGTCCTGAGAAGAATAAAAGGATTTCATAATTCATGCATCAGAGGGATAGAAACATCAGAATGTCATTGAATGGAAAATAGTGGCCTTTTCTTGCAATGTTGTTATAAAATTTCAAATGAAAAAAATGAACAGCATCTGTTTTCATTACTGTGGTGCAGAGGTACAAATTCCAACCATTTACACAGTTTGGATTTGAAGTGGTTTGGAACTGTGTTGTATGAAAATAGTGAGTGTATGGGCTTCAGCGTATGTTGACACTAATATATGAATGCATGGGTTGTTGTGCTCTACATCTTACAGGCTTCACTACAGAATGCACACACACACACAACAGCGGCAACAGTTCATAAACTTTCACTATAAGTGAACAAAATAGAATGAAATCTTCTGTGATGTGCAACAGAGGCAGGGTGAGGAAACACAGCAGACAAAGGAGGGGTGAATCCCCTTCTCTGACCGACGCAGCGGCCCAAAACCAAACACTAATGGTTATTGATCTGGACCTCTTTGGCAGCTAAAATTAAGAGTCAAGGTCCTTGGCTGCAGTGCCATGGCTCCTCAAGCTGAGGAGAAAAGCAACACTTTAACAAGACCAACACAGCTAAATGAAATCCAGGGAGATTTCTGCTGTTCATCTGCTGAACAAAGTCTTGCAAGACAGTATTTTTATCCATCTGTCAGGAGAGGTTTTATAAATGTCAGGCTCCTTCCCCACCTTTGTTTCATTCATTCTTCATTTTTGCTTTTGGTCCCTGAATTCTTCTGAATGAAATTGACACTCGCAGAAGGGGCCAATTAAGAAGTAACAATGCTATCGCTTCATATGGTCATTTCAAGGGGCCACATTGGTATTTTATAGTTGCCTTGAACAACGGACGCAGCACAACCTGAACAGGCAATTTGAAAAGCCCCGGAGAAATTAAAACTTTTCCAAATGCTTGGGAGGACTGCTGTAATGACCACCACAGAAGAGCCTTTCCGTTATGGGCCTTATGGAATATAGTTTGCATTTGTATTTACACTTGCTCCTTTATTCAGCTGTAGTAAATAGACGCGAATGAAAATGTTACTTTTCAACATGTTTTAGTTTTTGAAATGTGCTGCAAATAAAAATCAGGGGATTTATTTGCAACACACAAAATTATTTTCTCCTGCACTAAAAAAGTTGTTATTTACTACATTCATTTTGATGTTTCACTACAGTATTATGACCTTCTGTGTATTCCTCAGAAGGATCATCTCAATTATCATTGAGGCTATTCTAATTGGCAGCTTCATTAAAAATGCTTTTGAACACAGCTCAACTTTTTGCAGGCTAGCTGAAAAGCCCACAGAAAGAAACTCACTGGCAATAATTCATCTCCTCAGAGTAGCTGGAGCAGCCTTTGAATTCCAGGTTTTCAGGTTTAAGTGTAGCAGGGTTTTCCCATGTTTCACATACCAATTAGCATGTAGAATCTTTTGCTAGCACACAAGCTAAAAAAAATGGACCTTACTCTCCCGCAGGTGCAGGAAGGATTCACTTCAAACTGGAACATAACCAGCAACAAATTGAAGTCCCAGGTTCGTGCAGGCATAATACCTACTTCACAAGAAAGACTCTCAGAAGATGGGTAGTAGGCAAATCTAGCCTCTCAAGTGAGGGCCAATTCTAATCAACAGATAGACTGTCACCTAGCAACAACAACAACCGCAACAGTGGTGCAGATGCTAAGCCATGTACTACAACTAGTCGGGGCTCCCAGCTGATCTAGGCCACAGTGGTCCCACCTGTGGAGGACATTTAAGAACAGGATTATGAGGATGAAATTGAGCAAATCTCTGAGCACCTCATATCTGATGACGACAAGGATGACAAGGTCATCATCTACAGTGCTCAAGTTGCAAAGCCTGACACTTTGTCTGCTCCCTGGGATGAGGAGGGCAACAGCTTCCCCCTCTGTTAGCAGGGACATGCAGCCAGTGTGCAGACCTGCTGCTTCCATCCCCAAGCATGGAGAGGTAACGGACCACCAAAACAGATGAAAATTACCCCAGGTCACAAGGGTTGCTAAACAGCTGCTCCCCATCTTCACCGAGATGCTAGATGTGATCATAATGTTTTGGAAGGACTGCTCATTCCGCAGCAAGACTCAGACACAAAAAGCTTCCTTCCTGGACTTGGAAGGCATAGAGAAAGTGTCGTGTATGACCCCTATGGAACTATTCAATGCAGACCCACCCGCACCCACAGCTGTCAGCAATGTATGACTGCTTGCGGTTTGTTCTGAGAGAGACTACAAAGCTGTTGCTGTTGCTTTCAGTGTACCAAGCCAAACTGTGTGAAGACATGTCTACCAAAACTGACCATGATCTGTGGGACGAAATCTCTGTGTTCATGGACAGCTGCCTGCTCATGCAGTGTGGTCCAGGCCTCTGGACAGTTGATGGAAATGTTGGAGTTACATGAAAAAGCAAGATGGCTGAATCTAACTGACTTGTAAGAATGAGAAAAGGAGTTTATTTTGGGACACAAGCTTATTGGACTGGTGTATATGAGACCTCTGGAAATACCAGTTCCAGCACCTGTACGTGTATAAATTATCAGGAGTTCTGTGTGGGGCTCATTTGGTCTCAGTCAGAAGAGTACAGGTAAGCCCATTACAAAGGAGAAGCATTCCCACTAAACTGTGGGGGCTATTGCCCTAGACTGTAAGAACCAAAATCTGTAGGCACCTTTGGGCCTGCATGCCCACTCCACTCATGACCTGGCTGCATCCTTGACTCAGGTTAACGGGGTCCTCATTGTGGACATGTATATTGCAGTAGGTCGGTCTGCACCTATTGATTTTGTTCAGTTTTACAAGACGGATGTTGCTGCTCCTAGTCTGGCTTAAGCAATGTTGAGTTCTGGGCTTTCACTGGAACAAGGTGTACTACATGAGTAGTTCTAGTGACAAGCAGTCTGGCAATGCAGGAGTCTCCATATCCTCTGGACAATGAAAAGTGTGTCACTACTTGAGAACCCCCAACACTCAGATTAGTATGAGTATGATGTCTTACCAGGAAACTCACTTCTTACTGTAGCAAAGTAAAAACAGGTGCTTATTTTGATGATGCCCGCATCGCAGTGCAAGCTAATTTAGTGGTGGATGACGCAGACACTGAAATCACCAGCCAATCAGGATTGGCATAATGAGATAAATGCTGAGAATACACAGAGTGGCGTATCTTATAGTAAGATGGGTTAGCATAAGTGAGGGACACTTATGCTACTCTAAAAACATGTCATTTTGGAACAGATATTTAAAAAGAGCTAGGAAAATGGTTATAATGTGTTAAAACCTATTGTGTTACACAAAGAAGCAGTGGATGGGAGCATGTTGAAAATATATAAATGAAAGTTGGCACATTGTCTGAAAATGGGCTTTTGTTGCATTTTACCCCATTTTAGGACAGTATAACTAAAGCCCCTTTCAAACAGGCAATGAAAAACGGTAATTTTCCAGACATCATCTGTTTGGGTTTTGAGTCTGAAAACAACCTTCCAGAATCTGTCTGGATAATCTTTTCTGTAATTTTTGCAGCTAAAGAAGTAGTAACAAGAGTGGACTTTTCACAGTAGGGTGTTTGCGTTCAGACAATCAAGAAATGTTCCAGGAAAGCTGGAGCGGTGTGGGGCAATGGGAAAAAGGGGGCAAGGAATGTTGGGAATGCACACATTGATGACGTATCTATGTCACGTGTATGGCAGTGTATAAGAAAATGCTTCCATTTTCCTTTCAGTTTCTTCTTTGATGTCTCTTAGGCATATCCATGTGCGCAGAATTGCACACATCACAAAGACAAGCACTGTGAGTAGTTCTGCTGTTTTGTCGGATCTTCGCAAGAATGCCTTTGTTTGGGGAAATGGCATGTACACCCGTCGCACTAAGTTTACGTCATATCCAGATACAACCTCCTCAGAGAATCCTCAGGATCCTCTGGAACATTTATGCTGTGTGAAAGCAACCAAAAGGCAATGTTCCGGAAAAAAGTGGTGTATTTGAAAAGACAACTCTGGTTAAAGACTGGATGGAATTGTTCACAAATATTCCAGAACTTCTATCTGAAAACGGCTTAAAGGTGTTGCATCCCCTTTTTGGAGCTTTAAACATGTTGTGTTGTTATTTCTTGATTATTCACCATTTTATTCAGGCAGCTCGAAGGGCAGAACTCATGATGGGGGGCCTGGAGGAGAGATGGGATTTTAGGTAAACCGAGCATTTTACCTCCTGGTTGGAGAATAACTCAAGAATATAAATTATATTTTAGGGCAAATGAATAATACACTCACCGGCCACTTTATTAGGTACACCATGCTAGTAACGGGTTGGACCCCCTTTTGCCTTCAGAACTGCCTCAATTCTTCGTGGCATAGATTCAACAAGGTGCTGGAAGCATTCCTCAGAGAGTTTGGTCCATATTGACATGATAGCATCACACAGTTGGCGCAGATTTGTCGGCTGCACATCCATGATGCGAATCTCCCGTTCCACCACATCCCAAAGATGCTCTATTGGATTGAGATCTGGTGACTGTGGAGGCCATTTGAGTACAGTGAACTCATTGTCATGTTCAAGAAACCAGTCCGAGATGATTCCAGCTTTATGACATGGCGCATTATCCTGCTGAATGTAGCCATCAGAAGTTGGGTACATTGTAGGGCTGGGTTTAAAAATCGATTAATCGATTTAAATCGATTTAAGAATAAAAAATCTATAATCGATTCATAAAGCACTAAATCGATTTTTTAAAATATACATTTCCTTTTGTTACAGTTATGCCACATGCCACTGCTTCTGGATATTTTTAATGAAAACATGAATATTAAATTTATATAAAATACGCTCTGTTGAAAGGCTGCTTCAGCATTTCATAAAAATTGCCATCTACGAATGTCTGATATTCAAGAAATACTAATGTGACAGAAATATCTGAAAAAAGAATCGATATTGAATCGAATCGAAATTAATCGAAATCGAATCAATTTTTGCTCTTGTGAATCGAATCGAATCGATTCAGGAAATTAGGAGTGATACGCAGCCCTAGTACATTGTGGTCATAAAGGGATGGACATGGTCAGCAACAATACTCAGGTAGGCTGTGGCGTTGTAACGATGCTCAATTGGTACCAAGGGGCCCAAAGAGTGCCAAGAAAATATTCCCCACACCATTACACCACCACCACCAGCCTGAACCGTTGATACAAGGCAGGATGGATCCATGCTTTCATGTTGTTGACGCCAAATTCTGACCCTACCATCCGAATGTCGCAGCAGAAATCGAGACTCATCAGACCAGGCAACGTTTTTCCAATCTTCTATTGTCCAATTTCGATGAGCTTGTGCAAATTGTAGCCTCAGTTTCCTGTTCTTAGCTGAAAGGAGTGGCACCCGGCGTGGTCTTCTGCTGCTGTAGCCCATCTGCCTCAAAGTTCGACGCACTGTGCGTTCAGAGATGCTCTTCTGCCTACCTTGGTTGTAACGAGTGGTTATTTGAGTCACTGTTGCCTTTCTATCAGCTCGAACCAGTCTGGTCATTCTCCTCTGACCTCTGGCATCAACAAGGCATTTCCGCCCACAGAACTGCCGCTCACTGGATATTTTTTCTTTTTCGGACCATTCTCTGTAAACCCTAGAGATGGTTGTGCGTGAAAATCCCAGTAGATCAGCAGTTTCTGAAATACTCAGACCAGCCATTCTGGCACCAACAACCATGCCACGTTCAAAGTCACTCAAATCACCTTTCGTCCCCATACTGATGCTCGGTTTGAACTGCAGGAGATTGTCTTAACCATGTGTACATGCCTAAATGCACTGAGTTGCCGCCATGTGATTGGCTGATTAGAAATTAAGTGTTAACGAGCAGTTGGACAGGTGTACCTAATAAAGTGGCCGGTGAGTGTATATAACATCAAAGGTAAGATTTTATCATATACGTGCCTATCCCCGATGTTGAAAGCTGTAAAATAACATGATACAGGACCGTTAAGTCTAACAAGTAGTATAACCAGTGTGACTTAAAAATATACCCTACAATGGATCCAAAGATCCTCTGATGTGGCATCACATCAGAGGGTGGATGACTGTGTGTTGTATCCTACAGTTGTATTTATGAGTTATCTGGGTGAGTAAATCATCTTCTCTAGGGCCCGAACGATATATCAGCCGGCCGATATTATTGGCCGATATGGGGGTTCAGGGTGATATCGGCTATTGGTACAAAATTGCTGATATTTTCCGATATTTTTTATTGATTAATTTTCGTCATATATGTGTTTCTGCATCTCCATTAAACAAGTTTCAATAGGAGTGCAAGTAATTGATTTTCTTTACCAGTTTTTATACCAAGTCTTTGTTATTAAAAAAAAATATATATATTTACTTTATTTTAAGTTATTGTGATAATTTGTGAGGTGTTCTACTGGTATTTACAGGCTCCGTTGTAAAAGTTGAATATAATAAATTATTATTGTTTACTGCAGTGCTTTCTGCGTTAGGATTTGCCCCTGTTGGACTTATTAAAGAAACAACTATTTCACTATTGGAAAATATTTATTTTATTGTAAACTTTTTTTTAGGTTATTGTGATCTACTACTACTACTACTACTACTACTACTGTCATTTAGCAGACGCTTTTATCCAAAGCGACTTACATTGAGAGAACATACAAGCAAGAAATCAAAGAGAAGGAAACAATATAAGGAGGCGGACTGTTTGGAGTCCAGTTTAATTCCGACGCTGATACATCAAGTGTATCAAATTTTTTTTATTTTATTTTATTTATTTATTTATTTTTTATTGGTAGAGATAAACTCCCAAATCGCTATCATAAATCATAAATCATCTATTGTGATCTATTGTTCTACTGCTTTTTACATGGTCTGATGTTATAGCGTGTGAGCTAAATAAATGTTCATAAAATAGACAAACTTGTCTATTATTTACATTTTTTGGAATCAGTGAATAATTCAGATAGTTCATGGTGTTTAAAAGGTAGACATGAGCTTAGAATGCAGTGTTTTAGCTTTCAGTAATATTTTTGAAATGTTTTCTAGTGGATGGATTTATCGGCCATTATACCGGCTATCAGCCTGCTCTAAAGTCTTTATATCGGTATCGGTATCAAAAAGTCCATATTGGTCGGGCCCTAATCTCCTCTGCTGTCACTCTATTGGTAGAAAGTTTTTGTAAATAACAGTGACCTGCATATGTTTAAAGATAAAGATTAAATATGCTTTCTGGTCCCATAGGGACACTTTATTTGGCCAAAGGTTTGTGTCTCTACAAGTCTTCAATCTAACAGTGTATTGCTCAAAATGTTGTATTAAAACAGAACTAAGTTTTATACTATAAAACAGATGCATTAAAAAAGAAAAACGTGACTTTATTGCCAGAGTTTTCTGGGCCAGTGTGTTAGCCACTGTGCTGTTTGCACCTGTTATCCTGAACATTAAATTTATTTTCTATGCTGCATAGTTTCAGAGAGGAACTGGCCAGGACTCCATGTCCACTTAGTGAGTTTCACAGGCTGCTGTTTCTATTGTGAGAAATGGCCAATCTGGATGTTCAGTAAACATATATTGAGGTTTTCTACTATGAAATTCAAACCTGAAAATACTGGCTCTTATAGGAATGATGTTTGGAGGAAAAATACTTGCTGTGTGAGTCGTTAGTCATCAATATATCATATTTATATATCATATATATATAACGTTTTTAATACTATAGTTAAAATAACTTAAGTCGAGGGTAGCTCACAATATAAAGAACATTGATTTAGATGACCTGAATTAAAAATATTTCACTACAATTGACATTTTATATAATCTTAATGCATGACTGACTGCTCGTGCAGTTACTTGTGGTAGGCTCGGACCACCAGTATTTCCAGCCAATACCAAGACCCACCATTTCCATTTTAACCTATAACTGTTAACAATGGTAAATGTGTGTCTTAGTTAAGATGGTGAGGGAGAAAAGAGGCAATACGAACAGAAGAAAAACACCCACTGGGTCTGATTTCAGCAGTGTAACACGGGACACATGTTTGGACTCAGACCGTCTTCACAGTCATAGCTGGGTGGCAGTTTAAAACACATGCCTTGTGTACATTCAATATCCTTCCACCTTTAATTCCAGTATTAAATTGGCTCTCATATTAGCCTTCAAAGTACAGTATTAACTTATTCAAAAGGCTGGGTAGCTCTTGCTTTTCAGAAAAACAGCCTGTCTATATTTAATGTCACAGTATTAAAGAGGCCCTTCCATTTCTGAGGTTTCTGTTGAATATTTTAGCTCCACAGGTGTTCTTACCTTCATAGTGGGTGTGAAAACAGGTCAACAACTTCTCTTTCAGTTTTAATCTCTCAAACTACGCAGGTGGTGATAAAACCCGAGTTCTCCCGGGTTCTAACAACCTGTATCTGTTTCATCACAACTCCTTTGTTTGTTAGTATTCATCAGCTCCCGCAGTTGAAACCACGCCTAGCATGCTGCTGGCTAAAAGCTGTTAGCATAAGACGTAACAAACAGGAAGTGAGTACGTCTGACGTTGCCATGCGCAGCGGGGCAGGAAACCGTATACCTTGCTCTCATAGGCTAGTTTGTTAGCCAATCAGAGTCCAGCAAATTCAAACAATGAGTATGAACGAGCTGCTGCTCGAGGCCTGACGGAAGGAGCCTGAACCACCCGAATTTTCATGCAGACAGATTGAAAGGTCTGTTAATCAGTGTTTCCTGACATTTTTTTAGATATAAAATGTTTCATATTACTGCTAAATAGTTAAGAAATAACCACAAAGTCCTGAAATGTGTGTGAAATGGCCTCTTTAATAAACTTTAGAAGCAACCTCTTGTTAGAATGCAGGAAATATTCTGAACACTAAAGCTCAAATCACCATTACAAATACAGGCTTTAGTTATTTAAGTTTGTCAAGACATCACAAATTTAGTGCATGTAGAACCAACCAATCCACTGTATCATATTTCAGTGCACACATGTGGCACAGCATCACATCTATCAAACATTATCTCAAACACTCTCAGTATGGTGAGACAAAGAATATGGTTTTGAGTAAAAGGACAGCTACAGAGGAGAACGTCCATTAAAGACCAAACAGTACCAGGGTTTTACTGAGTAACGGAGACCAGCCCAGGGAACTTTGTCTTCAAAGCCATTTCACTAGTTGTATTTGTATCAGTGGATAATAAAGCAGCCTGACAGCCAACTAGCTGGTGGCAGAACTGCCAAAGTCAAGATGTGGAAATATCTTATAAATATGACCCAACAAAGTCTGCATTTGGTGTGCACATGATGGTACAGTATTTAGAACTGTTACCTTACTGGAAGAAGGTTCAACTCCCAATTGGGGTATTTCTACATGGAGTTTGCTTTATTTTCCCTGTGAGTTTTCTCTGGGGACTCTGGTTCTACCCACAGTCCAAAAACAAGCATGTTAGATAAGAGGTGAGTTCAAATTGAGTGTTGTGTGGGCCTGTAATGGACTGGATACCTGTCTGGGGTTTGGCCTGTCACCTGTCTCCCTACAACCCTGAACAGGTACAAGTCAGCATAGAAATGGATTGTGGAAGTTGTTGCACTTCACTGTTTGTGAGTTTCTCTGTGTTGTGTTACATTTTGAATACACAGAAAAACAAACAACATAAACAATAAATAAACTTTTAAATCCTGTATTAATCTGGAAATATCTTTGTTTAAAAATAACAAAAATTCCAAAGGCAGAAAGCAGCAATAAGATAGATTTGATAAGATAAATTCAGCAAAATATGTGAGTTGTATGAAAAACAAAATGAATCGAGTCTAAAAAGCCAACACAGAAACACATCAGTGAAAGGTTGTGTGTACATGTGTGGGTCAACGTCCTTATTTGTTTCACCTGCTGCACTCCTTCAGATCCCCACTAATGGCGCTCCCCTGGGGATGGGAGGGATTCCAGAAACCATGCACTGTACAGGCCGACTCGACTGTTCGCACAAGACACAAAACACCACAAGCATAGAAACGCATACTGCAACTGCCCTGGAAATGTGTGAAGAAACGGATACAGCGTCTGAAAAACGAGTTCAATGGACACGATTCTTAACAGTAAACATTCTGCATTCATAAATTATCATTTGGATTCAGACCCACTCTGACAGTTACTGTTTACTAAAACCAGAAAGCAACTATTCAGCAGCCTCTAACCACCCAAAAAGGATAAAAACCACCATCGTGTCCATGTTTTAGACAATATGAAGTGATGATGACATTTTGTTTTGGAATGTCTAAATTCTTGTGGAGTATGATGTGAATTTTAGACCGAGTTAAGAGGCTCAGTGGAGATCTCAGTCATGCATTTTTATCTGCTCCCTGGTCTGTAAACCCTCATTTAAATGTAACCATTCACAGCACAGCTCATCAGTATTAATAGACTGAAACCAGTGTTTTCAGATGTGATGCTCGCTTTATACCCACCCAGCATTGACAGCAAATCCTCTGTGTGTGTTTAATAAATCGCAGCAGTTAGGTGGGATGGCTTAGTCTCAAGTCACCTAATGACTATATTATGAGCCAGTGCATTAAGAGGGATTAATATTAATCTTAGCTTTCAGTTTACCCAGGGCTGAAGGACCGGGTGGTTTGGAGTAACAACAGAGCAGCACGTGATCCTCTGGTTGGCAACTAGTCAGCCACTTCTCAAACACTGCAGAATTACATTACACAGTTGATTTTACATGCTTATCACTGTGAAAAGAAAAGCTTGGCTGATGATTTCCACAATATACACTCTTTCACAAGTCCAGAAAATACACCAACACTGCCCCACATGCAACTGTACTCCCCTGAACATACCCTGAACATAAGGATTCAAAATAAAACTGGAGTGAACATGAGAGATTAATAATCCAGATCAAGACAGCTCAGGGTTAATCTGGTAGTCAGTTCTTATCAATAAAACTTGTGGATTGTTTTAAATAAATATTGTGCATCACTGTTATAAGGTGTGAAAAAATAAAACATGTTGTGTTGCTTTAAAATAAAAAGGTTGACTGAGGTTTTTTATCTGAATAACTAGAAAATCCCTCTGAGCTCAGACCTCCAACAAGCACCTCAGTCCCTCCATGTTGTCATCTACACCAATATAAGAGTCTCACATTAGTTGTATCAACATAATCAGATTCATTGATCATGAAACACCTTTAACAGTTAGATGGATATTGATCTGATTATTAGTTCAGTAGTTATTGGTGGTTTTCTTCTGGATGGAGCTCCAGAACGTTTGAAGGAACATCAGATCTGTTCCAGAGTCTCGACTAGCTGTTGGTGTTTATTGCAGGTTTATAACATCATTTGTTCTAGTAGTGAGAAAAAATCTGAAGGTTCCCCCTTTTTTCTTTTCTTAGCTCCATCCAGACCATCTGGAGTCTGAATTATCAGTCTCATCAAAAAATGCAGGTTCATTATTCAACAGGTTTCTCAACATGGTGACTTTGTAGCAACAGAGGCAGCAAAGGGCATTTCTAACCACTGATGCCACACAGGCCCCACAGCAGGGAAACATTAAAGACTATCAGGTTTATTCCCAAAGGATGCCTGAAATGTCTGCTCACAGAGGCTGGAGATGGCCAGAGCTGGCTTAGCAAACCAAGGTGACAACTGTCATAAATGACTCCCCTGTGGACTCACATGTCAGCCATACTAGAAACAGGGAGCAACAGAGACAGCTCTGAGAAACCACAGAGACAAGAGGCCTCCCCACAAACAGTCGAGCTGCTCCTGGACCTCCTGACCTACAAACGAAGATCGTATCAGACGTAAAGGAAACTCAATCTTGAGCCTTTTTTTCTTTTAGTTTTATCGTTTCTATTAAAAGTGCTCCAGTACATCTGTAACTTACAGACACTTCAGCACTCTCTCTGCAGCCGTGCTTCTCCTCACTAGAGGAGGGGTTTTAGTGGCTGATGAAGAAAAGGAAAAACGAGCCACTTCACTGCTGTTCACATGGCAGTTCACTTCCACTGATGTATAAAGTGCACCTCCCAAGGGCTTGCTGTTTGTCATAAAACTTCTTTCAGCACCTAATTTGACCAAACTTGAGAGGCAGAAAGAGAAAAAATGAAACACAAACATAATTTACTAAAGTCCATTGGAGTGTAATGCTGAGGCTGTTTGCCAGGATGGCAGTAATTCTAAACCAAGCTGCAGTCGTGCCTCCTCAAAACATATTGTGGAGTAATTGTCAGACAGCTGAGCAAATGGGACGAGATCCAGGGACTGCATTATCTTCATATATGCATGACTACATTTTGCCCTGAAAGTGACACATGCATACATGTTTGTAAACACACAATCTATACTCTGCTCTCTAAAAAGTCCATTTAGGGGCAACATGCAGAGAGAACAGCAGGTCTTAATGTGCCTGACTGAAAAGAAACATGCTCATTTTACAGCAACAGTAGAAACATCTGTAAAAGTCCACGCTGACAGTGTTCAAATAATAAAAAAACAGACTTCAAAGTGAACAAATATCTAACAGAATCAATGTGAAAACAAGTGGTATCAGGTTTCCAGTTATTTAGGCTTCACATGGATCAGCTCTAAACCACTAAACAGTGGGCCTCTCACTCAGATTGTTCTGCTCAACAAAAGATGTCGAAAGGTGCCAGTGTCACCAAATAAATCCATATTCTATTGGACAAAAACACAAATATTCCAACATGTAAGCAGTAAGACCATGAGGTGTGCTCTGCCTAAAATACCCTACATCCCTCTAAATCATTTAAATCAGGTGTTTCAATCACTTCATGACCACAGGTGGCTACAGGCTGCTACTACAGTCACTGATACAGTGTGTCTGGTTTGGTGTGGAGGAACTGAACTGGCCTGCGTAGTCCAGACCTTGACCCCATAGATTCCAAGCACAGACAGTGAGACAGGCAACATCATGTCTGACCTCACTAATGTGCTTCTAGAAGAATGAACAAAACTTCTCAGAAACAAAGTTCTAACTCTTGTAGAAAGATGAAACCGCTAAAGGCTGGAGTCCATATTTAATCCTCTGGGTTCAGTATGAGATTAGAACTGCATAATTTATCCTGAATGTTTCTTAATCACAATCTCATTGTGCACAATAACTTCTGTAAAGGAAAATTGAAAGAGTGAAAAAAATGTCCATTTATTACAACTGATCTCCTGATCACAACATGCAGTACTGTTTCTGCATGTTTGGATCCTGTGTGGTGTTACTAAAGTTCATGTGAGAGTGTAAAAGCAAATGTTCCAATATTTCTGGTGTATCATAATTTCAGGTCTGCTTTTTTCAGAATATATAGACTTATTCTCATCCATTAAGTTTCCATCTGCATTGCAATGTGTCTCCCTCACACCAGCCCAGTTCTGCACACGCAAGGCTGCGCCTATCCAATCCAACTGGCATCACGGCCATGGAATGCTGAAGTCCACATTTTTCCCATTCAGCAAGGAAAAACGGCCTTTCAAAGCCAATCAGCTAGAAATGTTGCTTTGTTTTTATTTTCGACTGAACTTCCTGGAACCTATTATGGAGCTGTCAGGGATGTATATTTAGCTATGGCAACACAGGGCCTCCTCGCCCCCTTGCGCCACTGGTCATGTCACCTCTGATAAACAGAAAAACAATTGGTTATCCCTTTTGTCATCTTAAAAGAAAATGGAGTGGTGCGTTTTTGTGTGCGAGTGACAGATTCCATGAAAAACCTCTGCAGGAATAGTTAAAGAGCTGATAATGTGGGATCAATGTAACACACAGATCTTACATGTCTAATTTCCAATCAATCCCTAATAAGGTGATTGTGCATCCAACCTTCTTTCCATTGATCTGAGCTCATCAGTTACATCACACAATACTCACTTAAATCAAGTCAAATCTAACTGATAAAACCAAAGACTGCAGTTCTACTACAACTTCAAACAACAAGCAGGAATCCAGCTGCAACACTAAACAGCAGCTTTGGAAACAAACACTGTGGTCCACTTCCATCAGAAGTCAGAGTTCAGAACTGGAAATGATCATGTTTAACCGTGTTCCAGTTCTAAAACCAGCAGGATCTGCTAACTAACCAGCTTAACTAGCACCATAAACACACACATTCAAATGCTGTCACATGTTCACTGTTGGACCTTTAAGGAGCGTTCCAGCTGATTTTACCATTTGAAGTCTGGAACACAAATATTCATGTTGAATGACAAGTTAATACTGACTAGATGAAAACCTGGTAAATGGGTGGACTGTGACGGGATACAGTATGAATTTATTGGGGATTTATTTATTGGATTGGATTGATATTAAATTGCTTCTACAGGACGGTGCACGCTAACAGTCTTTCCATGGAGTTTATTAGAAACATTTCAGTTTCTATGAATTACTCCTCTACCTGTTTAGCAGGACGTTATTAATTCCCATAAAGACACCTGTGTGTAGCTCAGATGACTGTGAGCTGCTTCAGACCTGCAGGTGCCAGTTAGACAGAGACGTGTCCTTCCTGTCCAGGTAAAGCAGACACATCAGAAAACTCTCAGACCACAGCTGACCTGATCTATTCAGATTACCACTATCACTTCACTTCAGAATGTTGTTTATTTTCAACGAAAACTTAGTTTAAAAAGCTGAAGTAACACTTTTTATTGTTCTTTTCATCAACCTTTAAAAACCCATTAAACTGTCTTCAGTCCTCTTTCTTTTTCAACTTCACGTAACACTAATAATTATATTAGTCTAACAAATTACTGTAAAGAATCATGTTTTCTGACATGGCTGGAGCAAAATGAAAACGACCCATGCAGACGTGTAAGGGTGGGTAAACGTTCAATATTCTTGATTTAACAACTTTAAAAATCATCTATAATGTAGGAACGGTCCACCTATTTAACATCAAACCATGCTAACCTCCTTCATTGTCTTACAGGTTATTCTTTACATTTGCAAACAGAGATTTTACTGATATAAAGTCACTAGTTTTTCCAGCTACAGGTGTCTTCAGTAAATACCTGAAACAGAACTCTTTTAAGGATGTATAAGAACAATATTATTTATAGATTATTATATGATTAGAATAAATATGGGTATAATTTTTCTGTTGAATTAAAAAGTAATTCATCAAAAACTAATTAAGTTCAATCTTTTTACAGTGTAAAGCATATAAAGAGTTCTCTTCTGTCTAAAGATTCATGACGTGTCAGTACATACAGGACTGTAGGTAAACGTGGACGTACATATCAGCAGGTCTATTTTGCTTTAAAAGAAATCAACACCTTTTAGTTGCAACAGGTTGTTAGCATGTCTCGTCGTCAGCTGCACCGGTCTGCTGCCTCTCCTGTCAGCACGGCAGCTTTTGTCAAAATTTGTTATCAGCGGTGCTGATCCTACTCTATTTAAGAAGGGGTGCGTCAACAGGTTTAAAGCACCACTGCTGCATGTGTTGCCTTCTTTTGATTAAATATTTGTGCTTTGAAACGTAGCCAGCTGTTTAATCATGCTCATCGCCATCCCACCCGACATGCCCTGTCCACCTGTACCGAGCAGTCACCCTCCTGCCATCCCTCAACAAGAAATTTTTGACCCTTGTCACTTTTACAGCACACAGTCCCTCCAGAACCCCAGCTGCAGCCCAGGAATAGGACGGCTTTTTTATTTTTGGTTGTCCGCTCAGGGGCGACTGTCTTTTGCCAAAGCACAGTTCCACGCTCAAACGGGATGGAGATGACAACCAAATGAATGTTGAGTATAAATTTGTCAAGTGATTTCATTGAAATAAAATAGATGTTTAATCTTTTCACAAGTAACGCTCAAGTATGGAGAGTTTTTATGTCGTATCCCCACAGTAGGAAACCAAATCAGCTCAGGTTAATCAGAATTTACCAACAAAAAATAAAGAGAAATTGAATATTTTCATCAGAAAAATCTCCAAAAATGAACCAAAAACTGAGTTTAGGGATCCAGTGCTGAGAAGAAGATAAGATGTGCAGAGCACGTTCAGTTTCTGTGAGAATTCAAGCTTGAGACCAACAGCAGTGCAATGCTTAACTAATTGGATATGTGTATTACAATGTCTGTGGTCACAGCACCCTTATGGGGCATGAAATAACAAGCAGCTGTGTGTGTGTGTGTGTGTGTGTGTGTGTGTGTGTGTGTGTGTGTGTGTGTGTGTGTGTGTGTGTGTGTGGGTGTGTGTGTGTGTAGCTGCTGAGAGGTTTATTAACCCAGTCTATCAAGGCAGTGTGGGATTCACACCGAGACACTGAAGGCTTAAGGATGTGAGCGCCACACAAGCAAGACAGTTCCTCTCCAAAATACTAATATCAGGCCTTATTTTGAACGACAACAACACTAACACCCCCCCCCATATCCCCACCTCCACAGCAGAAGAGACCTCTAAACCAGGACTGTCTGCTTGTGAACTGATGCTTTGATTTGACCGGCTTCGCAGTCCGACTGAAGAGATTATCAACAGCAGCCCTGGTTTTTCACACTGCCTTTCCATCGTGATTCATCCTGCACAGCATTGTATGTTTATGATAATGTTCAAGAGGGTAAAGCCTAGTTTATAGCACTTTACCTTGTGTAAGTGTCAGAGTGGAATTATTGGACTGTCCGAGCTGCAGTGGATTTATAGCTCCTATTTTAATCCTTGTTTTCACAAGGACGTTTTACAACTATGGGCATGGAAACTCGGTATACATCAGAATAATGGTGGCAACTATAACTGTCTGTGATACTTGCAAAATCTGAATGATAACTCAAAATGAATGAGAGAGTTTTCAGTTCACATCAGTAAACCTGGTATGTACTTTTCCTCTACAGTGTCCTGTGAGGGACAAAAAGTTTACTGCTAATAAAACAGTGTTTTTAAAATAGTGATTATCAGAGTTTTTATGTCAGTAGTACATGTTACAGCATGTTGAAACCTTTATATCAGATATTCAAACACAGTCCATTTTAAATATAAACAATTTAATAATAAGTCTAAAGTTCCTAAACTATGAGACAAGTAACACTGGTGTCACTTGTAATCAGAGGAAATCCTGGTATTAACTATTTACAAATTCAATAAGAAGCTACTAAGTTATTTTCTCAAGTATCACTGTGATGTAAAGATGAGTGGTTCAGGTCCAGTACAGTCTTGACTCTAAACAGAAACTACTCAGAAAGCGCAGAAAATGTGCTGGTGGTCCTTCAGCGGTCCCACAGAAGTCTCTATAAACCAAGCTAGCATCAAACTGTCCCCAAATGTGTGTCTTGTTAAGGGTCCACGTTTCAGTGTGCATGTGAGAACCTATGATGAAGAGCTGGAAGCAGACGATTATCTGCCAAAACAATCAGCATTAGATGGTGATGCTGAGGGGAGGACGTCATCCATCCTCTACTCATCCAAACCTGCCACACCCAGACCCGTTGCCCCATCTGCAATAACATCTTCAGGATTGGATATAGATTTGTAAGGAAACTGAAGAGGGTGAGGCCTTTATTGTCTTTAGTGAGTTTTAGCCTTTTGGACAGGTAAGTGAACACATTTAAAGAGTCCCTTCCATTAAAAACGTTTTTTCTGAGTTTCTGTTGAATATTTTAGCTCCACAGGTGTTCTGACCTTCATAGTGGGTGAAAACAGGTCAACAACTTCTCTTTCAGTTTTTATCTCTCAAACTACGCAGGTGGTGATAAAACCAGAGTTCTCCCGAGTTCTAACAGCCTGTATCTGTTTCATCACAACTCCTTTGTTTGTTAGTATTTTGTTAGTATTCATCAGCTCCCGCAGTTGAAACCACGCCTAGCATGCTGCTGGCTAAAAGCTGTTAACATAAATATGTATCAAAAAGGAAGAGAGTATGTCTGTTGTTGCCATGCGCAGCAGGGCAGGAAACAGTATACCTTACTCTCATAGGCCTAGTTTGTTAGCCAAAAGGTCTCTTAATCAGTGTTTCCTGACGTTTTTTAGATATAAAATGTTTCATATTACAGGTTAATACTTAAAAAATAACCACAAAGTCCTGAAATTTGTGTGAAATGGCCTCTTTAAGACAGGATCGTTTTATTTAGCTGTTTTTGCCTTAAACCCACTCTGAAACCAAAGATACTTCATGTTTTAATTGAACTAAAAATAAACCTCGGAAACCTCTTTTCTATGGTAAAGAATCAGAAAGACTGTGTGATCACCTTCATGGTACTTGCTGGCCACCAATAGACAAGCCCCAACAAAAACAGAGAGGAATATTAATATATTTCTGTTAAACTAATTTCAGAGTTAAAAGTAATTTGTAACTATATTTATTGTTTCAGATTAAATCCCTGGTAAAATGGTTGTAAATTAAATGTCATTTTCTCTGCACTGGTACATTAACCAGACAAGCAGAACCACATAAAAAAAAACAATGAAAAGTACTTATTCTCTTAAACTGAGCTTATGCTTCAACTTATCGCTATGTGTTCTGTCAACAGAATCCACACAATATCCTGCTGCACTAAAGACTGAGCAAAGATGATATATGTCCTCTCAGGATTACAGGGTGTATAAATGATCTTCGATCTGTCCAGGGTGTCTCTCGCTCAATGACTGCTGGAGACAGTCATTAGAACCATCCCCCAACCCCACGACTGGAACAGGTACCCACCTGTTCCAGTAGGTAGGTGGGTGGCCAGACAGATGATTGATTTTCAGTTAGTTAAAGACTAACAGCCAAAATTATACAAATGCCAAATCCAGTGAACAAACTGAAATGTTGCCTGACGCTACTTTGAGTATTACATTTAGAAACATGTTTATTTCTACAATAAAAACTGATATTTTTAGAAACTGTCAATACCAACCTGTACAGTCAGTCTTCAAAATGCTTTTCAGCCAATCAACATGTCACCGCGTGCCGACTATGAGCCTGTTTTTAGAGCTGACCTCCACCGTAGAGTTGATACTGGACTCAGAGGTGTTGAAACATGGCAAACCCACTTAAGACCCACTGTTTCATTAATGATCCGAACTCAGCAGTGAGTAATTAAGGCTACATTGAACTCACAGCTAAAGCTTAAGAGCAACCAGCAGGATGAGTTTAAGTTGGTGTTTTTTCCTGTGGTGAACCCAAATTACCACCTCATAATATCCTTACAGGACATTAAAACACAATCCAGGCTACATGAAGGAAAACCCTAAATTCCTACCGTGCAGTCGTAGCTGACAACTCTGGGAAGATTTTAACTGACTGATCTGACCTTTGTTAACTTGGAGTCACTGTTTTAGATTGGAATTTTTAAAAATCAATCTCATTAGATTTTTGATCATGTTTCTTCTAAATGGTCAAAAAGTCCAACAATCAAGAAAACATCATGTCTTCACCAACCTATTGGAGCCAGAACTGAAAACCAAAATTAAATCATGATGTCTGCAACCATAACTTCTTCAAAATGTTCTGTGTCTACATGCGTTAGAGCCCATACCATCACACTGCCTCCCCGTGCTCAACAGATAACACGCATATCAAAAGGTTCTAGTTCGTTTTATTCTGGTTCATGTTTAGACTGGTTTCATCTGTCCAAACGTATGCTGTTCCATTAAACTTGACTTTGGTTTCTTGGGTTTTAAAAATTGTTTGCTGTCCACATGTATGTGAAGTTTCTGTTGCAAAAGAAAAGATGTCAGGTGACATACCAACCTTCGAGTCTTTACCTGGCCAGACATTAGAATGTCAGAATGTTGCACATATTTGTTTTGATTTTTTTATCTGATGTTTTAATGCAGCTAAAACACAAATACTTCTTCAAATGTCCAATGTGCAGCAGCATTCATGTTTCTGATCACTGTTAGCGAACAATATATGAATCTGTTTAAACTGCATTTAAAGATTGTGACAGGAAGTTTTTACAATCTAATAAAACTGACTGAAAGTGTGCAGTTGTTAATGAATGTAGTCTAATCAGTGCTGAGGAGACTCCTCCATCCATGCAGGGTGCATTGGTGTGAGTGTATTGTATGTCCCCAGGCTGTCCTCCATCTCACTCCTTCCTTTGGTTGGGGCTCATGGGGTCTAGTTTGTTTTGTTCACATCTTGCCCACTCTTCCTGTCAGCACATCCAGATCTCCCATGGCACCTTCGACCCTCGCTTCTATCTAACCCGAGCTCTCTCAGTGCCTGAAACCCCTCCCCACCTCCACCCAACACACTCCCCAGCCAGAATGATTAATAGCTCTCTGCTGGGACTCTCCATCCACTCAGCACATTGTTGAGAGCCTCTGAAAAAGGACAACAGTTGCATCCCCTCTTCACACTGGGCCTAAGCCCGGCCTGTCAGTCCCCGGTTAGGGCGCCGTTAACTGGCCAGATTTACAGCTACTAACCAGCACTAGGTGGCAGCCAGTCTGAGGAGAGGGATCCACTCCAATTATTCATAGCCATTTTATTAGGGACTTCTTCAACTAGTAGGCCAAATGCTTGTCATAATATAACACCTGCATAATCCAAGGCATTTCCTATCAACAATCAATCATAACTAAACATTGATGTGGCAAGTATTCTCAAGCACTGTGGCTTTTATCTGGAAAGTTATGAAGCTATGAATTTTGTTCACTGAAGTAAAAAACATTGGACCCTCTGTAAAATTATCAGCGACAATATTCCCTGATGTAAAACTAATTGTGTTGATTTCATATTTTATACTGTTATATCACTATAGGTCTGTTTTAAATAAGATTTGTTTTGTTTTTTTAAACTTGAGAGAAACCATAGATGTCTAAAAGTATAACTATTTTTTATAATTTTCTTTTCTAGTGACAAAAAAGTTTGCTTCTTCCAAATCTGAAAAAAAAACACTTTGATGATACATTTGGTTCTTTTTTAGTAAAAATATCCTCCATGTAACTGCATGTACGGCATCATTGTGGATGTACAATTAGAAGTAGTATCATGTTCCAAATATCACAACAGCAAACCTGCCAGTAACATGAAAAATGTATTTAGTCAAGAAAAAACTCTGAACTATTATTTGTATTAAATCATTGTTCTGCTATTTTAAAAACCAGCCAAATATAAAAGAGCTTCACTAAACTCTTATTTTGATGCGTTTACACAACAAAAGGATTTTGTTTAGGTAGTTTGGCTACTCTAGTTATTCTGATCAAACATTAAAGTAACGACTCCAACTGCTCCGTTTATTATCTTTTGGCCGTGTCATAAAAATAACACTGGCAACAGGAACGAGACTCTGGATCTCCTGCCTAAAGCTGGGAGACATAAAGGCCACCCAGCAGACATGCTAAGCATTGCCATGAGGTGAATTCTCTTTGCTCAGAATGCCCTCATGAGTAAACATTTTTGCATAAGTGGCTAAGTGACATAAATTATTGTTCCTCTTCTTCAGCGTTGCCAGTTGTTGTGTCCTCCTTCAATCGGGGGTGATATATGTGTAAAGATCAGGTGGCAGGGAAGAGAGGGAATGAGGGAGTGAGGGGGGAGGAGGGGGATGTGACCAGATGCCAAGTACTTGGAGTGCAACCCCCCCAGAGGACTCCTAGTGCCGATCTTACCACAGCCAGGGACTGAGTCAACACACTAAAACACACACTTGACCTTGACATTAGACAAAATATCAACGTTTGCATCACTTCATAACTAATATGATAAAATTGATGGAAATTTTTTTAAAGTATGACGAAAATATTAGAAATATTAGAAGACACTTTAATCCACGAGTATGACAACAGATTATTCCATCCCATAAGTGTTACATATTGACACCCTAAACTACATGATCAGAAATTAATGTTGTTATAATTCTATAACTCTACTACCAAATTAGCAATGCTTTTCACTGGCCTTTGGAGATACCAGAATAATTATTGTAAAGGTCAGTTGGATCGTAATCAAATCATCCTCCACAATGTTCAAACTGCAAATCCACTTCCATGCCCCCTGATGTCTGCCTTTGGTGTGGTGCTGGTGATTCAAGTCAATTAGAGATGTGCTTGTGAATTTTGTTAGAGTCCGGATAAAAAAAGAGAGGGCTGTCAGTCAAAAGGCCACTGCGGCTATGTATCAAGGGGGCTGCAAGGGGCTCTAAACCTGTATTTGTATGAATAAAAATGAAGGGATTTAGGAGCGGACTGTTTCTGCTGCAGACTTGTCAAAAAGCTGACCTTCGCAGCAACGGAGGGGGTTGGCAAGAAAGGAGGGCGAAAGAAAAGAAATAAAGATTGGAGATGCTAAGGCTCAGTGGCTTCTGCATGAAAAGTATTGAAACAAAAGAAAACAGGTGAGAAGAGATAAAGTAAAATGCATTTCAGTAATAATCATTGTTAGACACATGCTTTTATTCTGAAAAGAAATAGTAAATCCAAATAATTATTTAGAGACGTTTTTCATTCTGATATCAATCTTACAGGATGTCACAAAAGACACATAAAATTAATTTTTAATTTATATTATTAATTCATAAACAACTGAGAAGGACTTGAAGAACTCCAACATCTCCAACATGTGATGAATCTCAGTGTTATGATGCAGAATACACCAGTTTCCAACTGTTGGACAACTTTGACCTGCTGATTCTGATTTAAATTTCTATTTAAGAACTAAAAGTAAAAAAAATAAAAATGTCTGTGGAATCTAAAAGTAAAGCACTCTAATGAACAGATGCTGTTACACAGAACACTGTGGCAGTTACCTTAACAGGTAGAACTTTAACTTTGTTTTACATAGAAATTAAATCCTGCAGAAGATGATAGTGTTTTTCTTTCCTAGACTTTAAAATCTGTTGTGTATAACATCTCTGACATGTTGTGAGACTGCTGACTTCTTCACGTTATTTAACATCTGCACAGTTTTCCAAGAAGTTACAAGAAAGTTGCAAGTTACAAGAAAGACTGTAAACTTCACTGGATCAGAAACACATTTCATTTGTAAAATAAGTACCATTTTTCACCAGATTGTTTAACTGATTAACGGCATAAAAGTATCACAATGAGCGGATTCAAAGTAAAGGTCTCAAAACGTAATGAGTTAAATTTAAAGTTAGTTGTTAGAGAAGCAGGCTGCACAGTGGTGAGGTGGTTAACACCCTCAGTTGTTTTGCCATGATGCATTCACAGACTAGAAGAAATCAGCTTTTTGAGCACCTGAACTGCTCGTCAATGGCAAAACCAGTTAAGATGAAAACTAACCAGTCAAGATCTCCTGCTGAACAGCTGGTCAGCAATGGAATCCAGACAAAGATAAACTTAAAGAGGCCCTTCTATTAAAAACAGTGTTTCTGAGGTTTCTGTTGAATATTTTAGCTCCACAGGTGTTCTTACCTTCATAGTGGGTGAAAACAGGTCAACAACTTCTCTTTCAGTTTTAATCTCTCAAACTACGCAGGTGGTGATAAAACCCGAGTTCTCCCGAGTCCAAACGGCCTGTATCTGTTTCATCACAACTCCTTTGTTCGTTAGTATTCATCAGCTCCTGCAGTTGAAACCACACCTAGCATGCTGCTGGCAAAAGCTGTTAGCATAACGTAGCAAACAGGAAGAGACTATGTGTGATGTTGCCATGTGCAGCAGGGCAGGAAACAGTATACCTTGCTCTCATAGGCTAGTTTGTTAGCCAATCAGAGTCCAGCAAATTCAGATAATGAATATTGATGTGTTGCTGCCCGAAGCCTGATGAATCTTGATGCAGAGAGATTGAAAGGTCTGTTAATCAGTGTTTCCAAACGTTTTTTAGATATAAAATGTTTCATATTACAAGTTAATACTTAAGAAATAACCACAAAGTCATGAAATTTGTATGAAATGGACTCTTTAAAACACAATCCACACACTTTCTGAGTATCCCAGAGTCCACGAGAACCTCTGAGCTGGAGAAGAAACAAGAATATTACCAGTATCATTCTTTTGATGGTTTTACACAACTGTCTTATTCTCAGAACAAGTTCCCCATGAGATCTTCATCCAAATTTTAGGACAAAAAGGTCCCAAACAACTGAGTGTGTTACTTTTTGGCCTTGCAGCCAAATGGACAAAAGATAAGTAAAACTAAAAATTGCAAGTCGTAAACATGTAAGAGACAGATGCTGTTGATGGAGCTGTGGAAAGCATTCAGTGATATGAGTCAAATGAGGTTAGTTATGGGCTGTTAGACAGCCGGCTCGATTCTGACCATCTAAATCACAGAAAAGGCTTCAAACTTCCTGAAAGTGATTTGCCTGGCTGACTGAGCAAGGTGGAGCTGAGGCATTACAACACATGGTCTGTCACTATGCTGCCATTGTTCAGGAGACCAGAAAGAACCTTATATTTTCCAGGAGTTGAGGCAAACATTTTTCCAGCTATGAGAAAAGAAAGACAACACTTCCTTTCCCAGAACAATTTATCTCTCTGCTTGACAAGACTCCCTGCTATATTTACCCAACTAAAATTGCAGATGATATACTTCCAGCTGCAGTACTCTCCACCACCATGGCACATGCTCCTGTCAATCATGCTAGTTTCAACAGAGCAAAAGTGCCAAAGTACTGAAACATTCACACAGACTAAGTACGCTACACAAAAAGATGGAAAGAAAGAAAATAAACCGAGGAGCTAAGAACCCTTGTGGGGACTGATTCATGTTTCCCTTGCTCGCTGGCTTTTGTTGTTAGCGGCAGCAGACATAAGAGCTAGAATGAATGGAATTACTGAGCTTTCATTAAGCAGACAGCTGGGCCACTGCGGAACCTCAAAGCAGCATC
Source organism: Pachypanchax playfairii (assembly GCA_006937955.1). NCBI lineage: Eukaryota > Metazoa > Chordata > Actinopteri > Cyprinodontiformes > Aplocheilidae > Pachypanchax > Pachypanchax playfairii. Next base: position 109,869 of record SSNP01000172.1, on the reverse strand, counting down.
AAAACACAGCCCACCCGGAAGATTCACTACCAAAATACTGCTGTATGTCTGCATGAAAGACCCCGACAAAGACAACTACTAGACTTATGATACTGGGAAACGAGAGAAAGTGATCAGACTGGATCAGTACAGAACTTAGCTCTATTGTGGTTATCTGATCTCCATCTTGTCTTCCACAGGGACATGGACACAGACTTTAGACGAGTGTACATTCAGCACATCGCTGCTAAATAGGTGTAACATCAAAAAAATCTCATAATAATCACAAGAATTAAAAAAAAACTCTTACATTAAGGAAAAAAACAGTATTGAAGCCTTTCAGTGATTTAATGGCTGAAGACAAGAAGGAGAAAAAGGAAAGAAAAGGGTTAAGTGGCGTGTTGAATTCCTCCTCAGCCAGCAGTGCCTGTCCATCTCTCAGTCCCTGGAGGAAGCCCATGGCAGTGGGGCCTTACTATTACACAGCTCCATGTGTTGCATCTTTCCCATTGCTCAGATCTTCTACATGTGGAGTGCTAGGACTTATGGAGCTGCCAGGCTTCTCATTGCAAAGGCATGCAGAACCGCTCCAAGAACCAGACTGGATCTCTCTGAACAGAGGGGAAGCTTTCAAACAGGAATTCTTTTCTCTCAAGTGATCACTTACTTTATTCACTGATAGTGTGAGGAGTATAAAGTTTAAGACTCCTCGACACTTTGCATTAGAAAATGTCAAATGCTTCAACAGTCCAGTATCAAGATGTCTGAGTGCACTTCAAGAATGTTTTATAAATACATTGACTCAGAAGTTAAGAGACATTTTTATAGAGTCTGTCCAGTTTTGTTTCCAAATCAAAAATATATTTTTTAATCCCCGAAGAGTTCGGGTTAGGAAGGATCTCCTGTAGAGGGTTCCAGCTGTAGACAGGAAGGATCTCCTGTAGAGGGTTCCAGCTGTAGACAGGAAGGATCTCCTGTAGAGGGTTCTAGCTGTGGACAGGAAGGATCTCCTGTAGAGGGTTCTAGCTGTAGACAGGAAGGATCTCCTGTAGAGGGTTCTAGCTGTGGACAGGAAGGATCTCCTGTAGAGGGTTCTAGCTGTGGACAGGAAGGATCTCCTGAGAGGGTTCTAGCTGTGGACAGGAAGGATCTCCTGCAGAGGGTTCTAGCTGTGGACGGGAAGGTTCTCCTGTAGAGGGTTCTAGCTGTGGACAGGAAGGATCTCCTGTAGAGGGTTCTAGCTGTGGACAGGAAGGATCTCCTGTAGAGGGTTCTAGCTGTGGACAGAAAGGATCTCCTGTAGAAGGTTCTAGCTGTGGACAGGAAGGGTCTGCTGTAGAGGGTTCTAGCTGTAGACAGGAAGGATCTCCCGTAGAGAGTTCTAGCTGTGGACGGGAAGGATCTCCTGGTAGAGGGTTCTAACTGTGGACAGGAAGGATCTCCTGTAGAGGGTTCTAGCTGTGGACAGGAAGGATCTCCTGTAGAGGGTTCTAGCTGTGGACGGAAAGGATCTCCTGTAGAAGTTTCTAGCTGTGGACATGAAGGATCTCCTGTAGAGGGTTCTAGCTGTAGACAGGAAGGATCTCCCGTAGAGAGTTCTAGCTGTGGACGGGAAGGATCTCTTATAGAGGGTTCTAGCTGTAGACAGGAAGGATCTCCTGTAGAGGGTTCTAGCTGTGGACGGGAAGGATCTCCTGTAGAGGGTTCTAACTGTGGACAGGAAGGATCTCCTGTAGAGGGTTCTAACTGTGGACAGGAAGGATCTCCTGTAGAGGGTTCTAGCTGTGGACAGGAAGGATCTCCTGTAGAGGGTTCTAGCTGTGGACAGGAAGGATCTCCTGTAGAGGGTTCTAGCTGTGGACGGGAAGGATCTCCTGTAGAGGGTTCTAACTGTGGACAGGAAGGATCTCCTGTAGAGGGTTCTAGCTGTGGACGGGAAGGATCTCCTGTAGAGGGTTCTAACTGTGGACAGGAAGGATCTCCTGTAGAGGGTTCTAGCTGTGGACAGGAAGGATCTCCTGTAGAGGGTTCTAGCTGTGGACGGGAAGGATCTCCTGTAGAGGGTTCTAGCTGTGGACAGGAAGGATCTCCTGTAGAGGGTTCTAGCTGTAGACAGGAAGGATCTCCTGTAGAGGGTTCTAGCTGTGGACAGGAAGGATCTCCTGTAGAGGGTTCTAGCTGTGGACGGAAAGGATCTCCTGTAGAAGGTTCTAGCTGTGGACAGGAAGGATCTCCTGTAGAGGGTTCTAGCTGTAGACAGGAAGGATCTCCCGTAGAGAGTTCTAGCTGTGGACGGGAAGGATCTCTTATAGAGGGTTCTAGCTGTAGACAGGAAGGATCTCCTGTAGAGGGTTCTAGCTGTGGACGGAAAGGATCTCCTGTAGAGGGTTCTAGCTGTGGACAGGAAGGATCTCCTGTAGAGGGTTCTAGCTGTGGACAGGAAGGATCTCCTGTAGAGGGTTCTAGCTGTGGACAGGAAGGATCTCCTGAGAGGGTTCTAGCTGTAGACGGGAAGGATCTCCTGAGAGGGTTCTAGCTGTGGACAGGAAGGATCTCCTGTAGAGGGTTCTAGCTGTGGACAGGAAGGATCTCCTGTAGAGGGTTCTAGCTGTGGACAGGAAGGATCTCCTGTAACGGACTGTGCTGCAGCGGATCTGAACAAGCTTCTGACTGTAGACACTCTGTTGTTGAGTTACTGTGTTCTGAAGAGGATGATGAGGGTTCTTCATGATGATTTTCATTTTCTGAACCATCCTCCTTTGGACAATCAATGATCAGTCTCCAGGACAGAACCAGAACAGAATCAGTCCTCCTTATCCATCTGTTCAGCCTCTTCATGTCACCTGCTCTGATGCGCCGCCCCCAACAGGTGACCGCAGATGTGATCAGCTGACAAACTCCTCTTCTTTTGACGCTCCTCTTCAAATCTCTGTCTGCACGTATTGTTTGAAAGCCAGACAGAGACACGCTGGAGTCCAGGATATGTTCCTTTAGCCATGTCCCAGTAAAACACATGATGCTGCATTTCAACAGAGATTCAAGTTCATCCATTTTGTTAGCGAGAGATCTCACATTTGTCAATATGACTGAAGGTTTAAACTTCCTCTTTCTCTCTCTTTGCTTTGCTCCTGCTCTGTATCAATGTCTTCTTCTTTTTAGCTCATCTGGAATCCGGGTGTTTTAATTTGAGGATTATTTGAGCCTTAGAAATGTCCATTAACTGCTCTTTCCTGTAAACAAGTGTCTCGTTGCCATGGTTACGCATCATAACAAGTGGCAAAAAAGTGACAAATCAAGCAAAAAACCCTCAATCAGCACAGCACCCAAATCAGAATAAAAAGTATTTCAAAAATAAGATTTCCAGAGGAAAAAACTAGAAAGAAATACTTAAAAAGAACAAAAAAATGCTAGCAAGTGCTAGCTAAGTCACAGAGCTACTCCAACAAGCTGCCACCATGTGTAGTGCTATTCTGAATATGTTATTTAAATATTTGTATTTACAGCAAACATGGGAGCCAGAAGTGATGAGGCTCGAGACCTGGTCTGATCCAAACAGACCCAAACGAGGGATCAACTTAAACCAACCAGAGACGGACAAAGCTGTGACAGAATGAAGTGAATCCATGCTCAGCTCAACCTCCCTGTTCCTTATAAAGCACAGAAAATAATCTGGTGACATGACTTTAAACAGACGGCTCTGTTTGAAGAATCAGAGTATTTCAATAATAGAAGCATTTCTACCTCAAACATCAAGCTGGTTACTTCATTCATTTCAAGCATCAGACTCATTAAGAAATCCTATTTGGAGTTTTCTAAGTTTCTCCATGGAGACAGAACAGAACCAGCCCAACCCGAACCCTAAGACACTGGTGCTTCACAGACTTTGAAGCAGAGGACTTGATGGTCTGATACCAGTTGTTGAAACTAACAGGCTTATAAAAAAATCATTAAATGCTTGAATTAAATGTCTTTAGGAGGATATTTACATTAAAAAATATATTATATAAAAAATAAATAAACAGGCATCTTCAAGAATCTGGTCCATCACTCATGCTGAAATTCGCTGCGACGGGAGAGATCAGCTGATCAGCATTTTATATTTTGAGTTTGCATAAGTACCCGTGTACTGCTTATGTGCACCAATGTATACTAACTTATTAAACAAGAGTCTTTATGAAGATTATTATTCAAATTCTTTTAGATCAACCAATAACAAAATTGTGCACTCTGCCATTACATGCAGACAGAATATAATATAAGCCTTTAATGTCTAATTTAAAAAGTTTAGATGTCATAAAATGCTTTTACTAGCATGCTATTAGTAGAAAAAAGTTTCTCTCCATTGACTGTTCTCCACGTCGTCTGCTGTTACTGTTTGCTTTTTGCTCCCGCGTCCTCGACGCAGAATAGTCACGTATGTCGTGTATTGATGACGTACAGGTTGGATGGAAGCGACCTGGTGGTTCAGACTGAAGTCACATGCTAAAAGATCAGATACATGTCAGATGTAGGACCACATGCTGAAGTGGTCTGGGTCACATTTGAAAAAATCTGATCTGTGTCGATTAGACTGTCACAAAAAAAATCAGATACAAGTCAGATAGGGGCAAAAAAATCAGATTTGGGTCACTTCAGCCTGAAGTCTGAATGTAGACATAGTGATGTTAACACAGCAAAGTCAAATATGTTTGGATAAAAGCCGGGGGGGGGGGGGGGGGGGGGGGG